>PISX010035308.1:0-13057 GCA_004024625.1 Mellivora capensis
CCTTTTGGAGCAGTATTTGACAAAATATTGCCTGCACTAACCTTTTATAAATCCTTTCCTCACACTTTCTCCTCAACCCATTTTGGGCAGGCTTCTGCCTCCATCACCCCTTGAAAATGCTCGTCAGAGTCACCCAGCACCCCCATGTTACTAAGCCCACTACAGGACTCCATCTGTGTCTTCTTCGACCTGTCAGCAACTTTGATGTGATCATTTCTTTTCCTGGATATAATTTTCATTGATTTCTAGAACATCACACTCTCCATTTCCCCCCCTTTCGTTGGTCTTTCCTTTGAGTTTTTCTTTGCTGGTCCTTTTTTTTTTTTTTTTTAAGATTTTGTTTATTTATTTGATAGACAGAGATCACAAGGAGGCAGAGGGGCAGGCAGAGAGAGAGGAGGAAGCAGACTCCCTGCTGAGCAGAGAGCCTGATGCAGGGCTCAATCCCAGCACCCTGGGATCATGACCTGAGCAGAAGGCAGAGGCTTAACCACTGAGCCACCCAGGTGCCCCTGCTGGTCCTTTTTTGTGTCTCTGACTAGTTCCTATTGAAATACCTTGGCTCAGGTTCAGTCCTTTCCTTGGTGATCTCGACCAGTGTCAGGAATCCCATGTGGATTTCAGGCTCAAACCACTTTCCTGAACTCAAGATTCTTATACCTCACTGCCTCTTCGACATTTCCATGTGGATATGTACTAGATGTCTCAAACTGCACACGTCCAAAATAAAAGCTCCAGATCTGCCCACTCCCTTCAGAGTCTCTGCTCCAACCATAGCCCATAGCCTGTCTTGTTGCCTCGTGTCTCCTGCTCTGCTGTCATCCCGGGACGGCTGCTTCCAGCCTTGCTCTGCCCAGCCCAGCCCAGCCTGTCCTTAATGCGGGAGCCAAGACAGATTCTTAACAAGCTCCTTCAGATGGTATCAGCTATCTGCTATGTGCTTTGACAAAGTGCTGCAGTGATTTCCCACTTTAGATGTTTACAGTGATGGAAAGGTCCCAGTCTGACCCACGCCTCCCTCTCTATGTTTCTGATCTCGTCTCCCACTGCTTTCTCTTGCTCACGCCTTCGGCCTCCTTTCCAAGCCTCAAACTCAGAGGCTGCCGCTGCCTCTGTGCCTTTGCTCCAGCTCTTCCCTCTGCTTCAGATGCTCGTTACTAGGGTATCCGTGGGGCACATTCCCTTGCTGCCCGTTATGTCTTTGATCTCATTTTGTTCTCATTGAACTTGACCCTGACAACCTACTTCAAATCAGAGCCGTATCATTCACGATTTTTCTGTGTTTTCCTTTTCCTAAATCACGTAGCTCTCTCTAATAAAACATATACTTAGCTAGTTTATGTATACTGTACGTGGTCTGTCTTTCTCACTAAAGTCAAGGTGGTTTATCCTCTGCATTCACTGATGTATCCCCAGGTCAGAGAGAAATACCTCGCACGTAGTAAGTACTCAGTAAATATTTGCTAAATGAGTTAAGGGCAGCAAAGCTGTCTTCCATTCCATTTTTTTTTAAAGATTTCTTTTTATTGGAGGGAGATAGAGAGAAACATCACAAGTAGGTGGAAGGAGAAGCAGACTCCGGCTGAGCAGGGAGCCCATGAGGCTCCATCCCAGGACTCTGGGATCATCACCTGAGCTGAAGGCAGACGCTTAACTGACTGAACCACCCAGGCAACCTTCTATCTTTCATCCTTTATAGTCACATAAGCTTGCGACATTGGTTTGCCCTCATTTTTCGTGGGTTTGTGTGTGTGTGTGTGTTTGAATAGATGAATGTGTTTACCAAATTAACCAATACTTAAAACTCTTCTTCTCTGCTAAACCTTTTAAAATTTACTTTAAACGTGTGACTAGGCAAGTAAATAATCAAGCAGAATAAAACAAGATAAAACAGCGGTGTGTTAGATTCTATTTCCTCGCCGGGAAGGACTACAGTGTTGATATGGAACGCAAGATGTGTACAATTACTTTCACAAGTCACTCCAGAATTAAAGCTCTTAGAGCTGCCCAGCTGTGTTGATTAGTCGGCTCTTCCCGACGTCTTACCCCTGGGCAGCGACGCCCTGCTAGCATGGCAGTGTTGCCATAGGGTCAACAGCCATCCTGCAGTGTCACCCCATCACAAGGTCTCACACACACACAAAAATCCTGCTTCAGATTTGTGAGCCACTTGAGTGCAAGGCCGGGATTCGGTCTTTTTTTTTGTTCCTGGATCCAGGCCCCCAGATGAACGAGGGACAAACCAAAGGGGCCTGATGGCGAGCGCGTGTCATGATCACATGCAATTAGTATGCCAGGGTTAAACACTGCTCTCCTGGTTCTCCAAAAATATGACATGGAAGGAAGGGGGTAATTTACTTGATCCCTACATTTGCCTTCTCAGAAAGTAATTCACCTGGTTTCAGCCACTTCTCTCTAACAGGTATTTTGTGAAAAAGCAAATGAGATCACGGATGTGAGAGAGCTGAAGTTCTGTTTCACACAAGGAATCGGAAAGACCAGTTTTTAAAGCGTCTGTGGAGCAGTGGCTTTTTCTTACTCCTGAGGGGTGGGTTGGCTGCTTCCTAGAGGAAGGGGCCATGCATCTCTGTTTCTGGCATCCTTCCTCCCTCTGCCCTCCTTGGGCTGAGGTCAGTTTTCATGGCCGCACCTATGACATTCACTGGAAGCAAGTCGCTTGACCCCTCAGAGCCTCAGTTTCTTCGCGGTAAAATAAGAGTAGTATCTTTCACAGGAACAGATTGCTGGGATTGGATGGGGTCATGCATAGGAAGTACTCTGGGAAATCTGAAAGCACCAGGTACAAACACTTATTATAATGCTACCGTCACTAATATTAATTAGTTAATTGTTCACCTTGAGTCCTGGCTACAGAAAAAAGGAATATTTTACCTTCTCAGGTTTCTTTTAACCCATGCTACGTTTTGACCCACACACGTGCACGCGTGCGCACCCACACATATTTCTGGTAAAATTACTCGTCCACAGAACTAGCAAGGGGCAGGTTGAATGCTTCCGAAGCCGCGGTAAAAATCGGATTCTTCGCTGTTCGCCCAGGGCACTGCGTCAGGCAAAGCTGTGAATTTCCCTTTTCGGCGACACTGGCCTCCACGGTCATTATTTTGCTTGCTGCTTTGGAGGCGGGTTCCTGCTGCGTTCCACCATGCTTGGCAGGAACATTCTGGGTACAGGCTTAGTCTTGCTTCACGGGAGCCCGCCGGGGGTGATTGGGCATGGCGGTGGATGTCCATTGCGCCCCCGGTGAGAATCGAACCCCCTGCACGCATGGAGACACGCTGTGAAAACTTCACAGCTTGCTCAAGTAGCTTCAGAAAGGCCTTATTAACACCTTAGCTCCCTTAGTTTTTCTCAGGCTCCAGTCAATAAGTACTTTTATTGGAACAATGTGGAGTTTGGGTTACAACTCAAAAGGATGCAGGGAAATGAAGAGACTTTGGATAATTATGATAAGAAAATTACGGAGTTTTGTGAAAATCTGAAGCTCTGAAATAATACAAAGAGGATGATTCCAAGATGGGAGTAATAAGGAGGGTTTGCTGTAATTAAACTCGTACATAAGAGTCAGATCATATGTAATAGGAGGATTCATATGTTATTGTTGAAAAAAAAAAGGCATTCCTGTTGAATGTACTCTCATAGTTTAACACCTAGATAAATGCTAGTTTTTTTCTTTTAAAGATTTATACATCATATATCAAAAAAAATAAAATAGTTTAAATAATTGAATTTATAGAACTTAATTGCAATGAATATTTATGTCAAGGCCATGGCAGATCTTTGTGGGGAGGTCAGTAAATACATACTATTTTAAAAGAATGGCACAAATAGCTTTACATTGTGTGTATCTCAGTTTTAATTTTTGCTTTAATAAAATGGAATTGAAATTGGGAGTGTGTGATCTTCACATGCTTCCTTGCCTTGAATTAGAAAAAATAGAATTTGTTACTTCTGAGATTCTCAAATAATGTTTTAATTCATTTCAAAGACTGCAGACAGCTAGCTGTTCAGGGTCTGTACAAGTAGCTACTTCTGTTGTAAATTAGGTGAACAGTCAGTAGTTTATATGATGGCAGGTGTCTGGTCGCTTCTGCTGTTGACTGATAAGGAATTTTGGAATTTGCCAATTCAGGGACAGACATACTCTAGGGGAGAGTGTTTGACTTGTTCATCAGACAGACCTGATCTCAAAGCCTGGCTGTCTCGTACTTGCTGCGGGCCTGGGCGGCTTCCCCACGCGCTGCTAGCCCTACCCCATACGATTGTTGTGAGGATATGATGGGATATATGTCTTAAGTAACTAATATCCCCTGAAGAGTAAGTGCATAATGACTGTTAATTTCCTCCCTTTCTTCCTCCTGCTAGACCACTTGTGTTTTTAATGCCTCACTTGTTGCCCTGGGTTGTATTGTAGGAAGTCTTCTGGATGGATGGCTGCTGGAAACCCATTGCTGTAGCCAGCTCTTCTTCCGTACTCAAGGAGTTACCCTGGCATTGAGTAATGAGAATTTCGGTAAGAAAAATTAGATAAAGAGAGTAGATGGACTTTTCATAAAAGATCACTCGTATCTCAGATCAGATTGTTCATAGTAAGTTATAGGACTCTTCTCCAAAGACCTTGAGATGTCCCAGATCTCTGGATTATTCTTATTTTGAAAAAAGTAACAAGAAATAGGTCTTTTAACTCTAGTAACACCCTGATTAGCTCTTCATGTCATTGTAAATGTAGTAGTTCACTTATTTTACCTTATTTTGTGCTTTTAATTTCCACCTAATCAATGAATTGTCTAGTCTTTGATGACAGTGTTTGGATATTATTTGTCTCTTTGATGTAGACTAAATGAGGCACAGATTCTTAGTGGTTAGGGTATTGTCTGAAACTGTAAAGGTTTTGACAGTGTGAGAGAGGCAGGCAAAAGTGTGAAAAGTAAGAAATTCTACAGTAAATATATTCCTAAATCACCAAGAAAAATTATTATATATCGCTTGTTAGGATGGCATAGAGTATCTTTACTTGGGTCTATTTTTATCCATTTTTTCCTCCAAATGATATCAATATATAATGGATTTTCTTATAGTGACATGAAGTTAATATGTATAATAGTACACCTATATTAGTAACTCATGGTATTAACCTGTGCTGTATAAAATATGTTGAACTGTCAACCACACCCAAATTTTTAAAAAAATGAACATGCCATGGAGAATTAAGGGCAATAAAACAAATATGTGCTGAATTATTAAAAAGGGGAATAAAAGATGAGAATGAAGATAAGGATAATAAAAACAAAGTAAGTGGTGATATCAGTATATATGTAAGTTAGTAAATATGTGAATTATCTTAAAATTATCGTCACTGAAATGCACCTGGAGAAATACATATTAAAGAATTTTGCACATAAGAGATAGAGCTGGAGGTGGGGAGAAAGCAAGAAGGATAAATTTTAGCTTCATTAATTCTAACAGAGCATTAATTCTGAAATTGTGATAATATTACCTTTTGGCATCTAAAAATATGATAAAATATGATTTTAAGTATCATTTTCTAACTAAAAGAGTTTTAACCACTTTGCCTGTGGTTATATTTTTCAGAAAACATATTTGAGAAGTACTTCCATCCAATGCTACTTGTGTTTACTTTTAAACAGTCATTTTCTAACTGAGGCTGGCATTCATGTCTTCATTTTGGGGTGAGTTTATTTTTCAGCATAAATGGCATCATGTTAATGGCCATGATCATTGTTCTTCAGTACCTTCTCTATTAAACTGGTTTGTGTTCAGTTTGCTTAAATCCTTAGGAACTATATATAGATAGAGGTCAGATTACAGAGATTCTGAGTAAGTGTGGTAAACACCCAAATGGGCATTTCTGCATTTGGGTAATATTCCAAATGAGTGCTCTATGCTTCCAAAAAATTAGACCTCTTGGTATTTAACTAAACTTGGAAGCCTATTCCTTATTAATAGCTTACATGATTTTCACAGCAGTAAAATATAGATATTTAGAGCTTGTTCATGTTACTTTTTTATCTATCTCTGACACAGACATCTCCCATCCTCTGAGCCCTATCCTACTTCAGTTTGAAATGTTTCTTTATTTAGGCCTTTTGTTTTTCTTCCTACTATACATTCATATACTTCCATGCTTATTAACTTTTTTCTTCTCTCTCAGATGTAGCTAATTCTCTGCACATAGTTGGCCCAAAGCACCCAGCTTGTAGTTATGTAATATGACCCTCAGCTCAGTTTTCCTTACTAATGCCTTCTTGGTGCAGTGAACAATAGATGGTAAAGAATACTTACTATCAAAACCTGTATGTGAAAATGATTATTGCTTATTTTAAGAATTTTGCCTATTTATTGGACTTAAAAGTCAAATGGAACCTCTGCTAGAAAACTAGCAATTCATTCAAAAACAGTCACTGAGCACTATGGCACATCAGGTGCTATGTTTATTCCATTGTGATAAATTACACCAGGTTATTTATAAGTTATCTTTCCAAATTAGGTTTTTCCCTAATCCCTCCCAGTAGGTCAGTCCTTAAGTTAGCCTCAGATACCAAAGAGTTAGATATATATATATATTTGGTGTTTATATTCATCTACAAGTCTGTTGAATGCACAAAGGCAAGGATAACACTTATCTTTTCACTGATCAAAATAAAAAAAATCTTGATTGCTCTTTTGCCTGTAATATTCATCAAGTATTATTCATCAAGTAATATTCACCAATATTATTATATCCATTCAAAATGTTTTGCTCTTTGGTTTTGCTTTCAGTTCTATTAGTGCAGGTCTTCCTAAAACAGAGGCAAACTGGAAGTTTGTAATAAAGGATTTGGAAAGAATTGACAATATTATTCAAGTGAGTACTCATTTTTCCATTAAACTCTCTGGTATGATTGCTATGGAGTATGCCTCCCCCTGTTTTCTGCTGTCAGTCTTCTTGAAATCTCACCTGAAACAATATTTTTGTAGTAATTCATGAGCCTGGCAAATCCTTAAGTGAAATCTTTTACTTAAAATTTTCAGATCCTATTTATCTTTAAAACTCAGTTTGTAAGTGGCCTGGTATGTAAAGCTCTCTGTCACCACAATCCAGGGACTCGAGTCTCCAGCAAAGAAACTGGGCAGCTTGGCAGCTCTTTTGGGAGCATGGCCTGACCCAGGGAGGAGCTGTCTGTCCTGTGGCTAGGAAACCCCCCCCTCACCCGGATACACCAGCTGGCCTGGCAGAATCTGCAGGGCGAAAGAGAGCAGGAGCCCCACTGAGGACCACTACAGCCAGGGAATTGCTTTCCACCACAAGGGGTGACACAGCAGGGACCAGTGGAGTCCTGGGGGCACCAAGTGAACCAAGCATTTCAAATTAGCACCACAAAGATTCTGAAAGCTACACTGTCATTGGAACCACAGCTTATAAACAGAAGTCCAAACCTAAACCTAAACAGGGTGGCTGATATAGGAGATTAAATGGAACAGGGTCTCCTAACATAAAGTTCAATACCAGAATACAGCTGAAACTCACTCATTATACCAAGAAGTAAGAACATCACAACTTGACTCAGAAATGACTCTGAAATAGACTTTGAAACTGAGATGGATTGGATGTTGGAATTATTTGACAAGGATTTTAAAGCAACCATCATAAAAATGTGCCAACAAGCAATTACAGATACCTTTGAAACAATTGAATAAAACAAAGTCTTAGCAAAGAAATGCAATATGTAAAAGGAACCAAGTGGAAATGACAGAACTGAAAAATACAGTAACTGAAATATAAAACAAACTGGAGAGATTAACTAGCAGAAAGAATATGACAGAGGAAAGACAGTGAACTTGAAGATAGAATAATATAAAACACACTGAAAAAAAAATCCTCAGGGATCTTTGGTATAATAAAAGATCCAGCACTCTTAAAAAAAATTTTTTTTAAATTTATTTATTAGAGAGAGAGGGAGGGAGGGAGAGCGGGGAAAGGCCCAGAGGTAGAGGGACAAGCAGACTCTGTGTTGAGCATGGAGCCCAATGCTGGGCTTGATCTCACGACCCTGAGATCATGATCTGAGGCAAAATCAAGTCTGAAGTCTAACTAACTGAGCCACCCAGGCACCGAAGATCCAGAATTCTTAGCATTAGCATCTCAGAAGGAGAGAGGAAGGAGAATACAAGTAAAAGACAGAGATTGGCCAAATTGGTAACAAAAACAAACCCATATTTTGCTGTCTACAAGGAATTCACTTTAAACACAATGATATAAGTGGGTAGAAATTGAAAGGAGAAGAGAATATACCATATTGTAATGGGTTGTTGAGTATTGCCCACCACCCCCGCAAAAAAATTCATGTCTACTTGGAACCTCCAAATGTGACCTTCTTTAGAAATAGAGTCTTTGCAAATATAATTAGTTAAGGTGAGGTCCTACTGGGGTGGATTGGACCCCAACTCCATGACTCACTGTCCTTCTAAGGAGAGGACAGACCACAGAGAGAGTGACAGGGAAGAAAGCCACCCGACCTTGGAGGCAGCTACAAGGCAAAGGAAACTAGAATGATGAAGCTAGGAGCCACAGAAGGCCCAGGATTGCCTGAGTCACTAGAGACTTGGGAAAGGTAAAGAAGGATTGTCCTAGAGCCTTCAGAGGGATCCTGGACCTACTGACATCTTGATTTTGGACCTTTAACTTCCAGAGCTATAAGAGAATAAAATTGTTGTTGTTTTAAGCCCTCATTTTTATATTTTGTTACTGCAGCTCTAGGAAGCCAATACAGGTAATGCACAATAATTGTAAAAATCAGACGTAGCTCTCTTAATATCAGCAAATAAAAACCACAAGACTTTACAGCAAGTAAAACTACTACGATCAAGGGATACATTACAAAATGGTGAGAGATTAATCCACCAGGAAAATGTGATCTTAAATGTGTACACACCAAATAGCAAAGCCTCAAAATATAAGATGCTAAAACTAATCGAACTTAGAGGAGAAAGAGGCAGTTTCACAATTATAGTTGAGGACTTCACCACCTCCTAAGGAACAAACTGAATGACAAGACAGAAAATCAGAAAGAATATAGAAGAACCGGACTACACAGTCAGCCAACAATATTTAATTTACATTAATAAAACACTTCACCCACCGATGAGGAATTGGTATTTTTTTCAGGCACTGTTCATCAGACTAACCATATCATGGGCCATAAAACACACTTTAACAAATTTATCAGAATTGAAATCATGCAGAGTGTGTTCTTTGACCACAGTGGAATCATGTAGAAGTCAATCACACAAATAGAGCAGGAAGATCTCCGAACACTTGGAAATTAAATAATATATTTCTAAATATTCCGAGGGCCAAAGATTAAATTTCAAAGGATAGAAAATAGTACATAGACTTGAATGAAAATGAAAATACAACACATCAAGATCTGTGGGATTCAGAGAAAGCATTACCGAGAGGGAAATTTATAAAACTGAATGATTATATTAAGAAGGAGGAAAGATCTCAGATCAACATTTGAGGTTCCCACCTCAAAAAACTGGAAAGAGAAGAGCAAAATAAACCTAACACAAGCAGAAGGAGGAAAAAAGTAAAGATAAAAGCAGAAATTAATGAAATTGAAATCAGAAAAATAACAGGGAAACTTAGTGAAACATAACACTCATTATTTGGGGGGGAAATCAATAAAATTGATAAAAACCCTTACAAAAACTGACAAAGATTAAAAAAGAGATGACAAACTATTAATATCAGAACTGAAATTAGAGGCTATCGCTACAGAATCTGCAGATATTCAGAGGATAATAAAGAAAAGCTTTAAACAACTTTATTTTCTAAATTTGACAACTTGAAGGAAATGGACCAGTTTCTCAAAAACCACAAACTACCAAAATGTAATGAAGATGAAATAAACAATCACCAAACTACTATAACCATTAAAGACACTGAATTCACCATAAATAATCTCCCAGAAAGAATCCCTAGGCCCACCTGGTTTCACTGGAGCATTCTACCAAACAAAGAAACATTAACACCGATTTTACAGTCTCTTCCAAAATAGATCTATTACAATCTATTCCAAAAATAGAAGAAGAAAAACTTTCTAACTCACTTAGGCAAGTATTACCCTGATGCTAAAACCAGGCAAAGATAATACCAAAAGAGAAAGTGACAGATACCTCTAATAAACTTGGATGCAGAAATTCTCAATAAAATAGCAAATAAAATCCAGCAGTGTATTAAAAGAATTATATATCATGACAAATGGGATTTATTCCAGGTATGCAAGACATGCTTACTATTGGGAAGTCAGTATCTCTAATCTACCTTATCAACAGGCTAAAAGTAGGTTATCATATGATTGGATCAATTGATGGAGGAAAAGCATTTTAGGAATATACCGATTCCTAGTAAAATTCCTCAGCAAACAAGGAAAGAGAAGTAACTTTATCAACTTGATTTAGAGCATGTACAAAAACCTAGAGCTACCATCATACTTAATGGAGAAAGACTGAATGTTTTCCCCCTAAGATTAGAAACCAGACAAATATGTCATCTCTCACCACTCTTACTCAATACAGTCTTGGAATTTGAGCTAAATTGGCAAGGCAAGAAAAAGAACAAAAGTATGCAGATTAGAAATGAAGAAATTATAAATATGAATATCTTTTTCTGGGAGAAAATGTCAATAAATGGCTATCCATTATTTAGAGAATGCAAAGTAAAACCACAGTGACATCACCATGCACTTATAAGAACATTTAAATTAAGAAGTAGTAATAATGCTGAATGCTGGCAAGGATGTGGAGAAACTGGGTCACACATATTTTTGATGAGGATATAAGAATTTACAGCTCCTCTAAAATAGCTTGACTGTTTTTTATAAAATAAAACATGCATTCGCCATATGATCCAACAGTTGCACTCCTCAACATTTATATCAGAGAAATGCAAACTTATGTCCACAGAAAAACAGGCACGTGAATGTTCATAGACCTTTATTTGTAATAGCTAAGAACTGAAAAAGACCAAATTCCCTTCAATGGATGAATAAACTGTTGTACGTTATATCGAGGAACAATACTGGGTGAACATAAGGAAAGAATTACTGATACAACAGGTTGGACGGATCTCTAGAGTATTCTTATGCTGGGTGAAAAAAAGCTGATCTGAATAGGCTAACTGTGGTACATCCATCCGTATAATAGAATATTATCCAACAATAAAAAGAAATGAGCTTCTAGACGTGAAAAGACACAGAGAAACCTCAAAAGTGTATCTGCTAAGTGAAAGAAGCCAATCTAAAAAGACTACATACTGTGGTTCCAACTATATATCTTCCTGGTAAAGGTGAAACTATGGATACAGCAAAAACATCAGTGAGAAATTTCCAGGGGTCAGAGGAAAAGGAGAGATGAATAGATGGAACACAGGTGATCTTTGTGGTAAAGCAACTATTGCTAATGATACTGTAATGGTGGGTACCTGTCATTATATACTTGTTAAAACTCAGGACGTACAACACCAAGGCTGAATCCCAATGCAATCTCTGTACGTTTTTTACAAATGTATCAATACCGACTCATCAGTTGTGATAGATGTACCATGCTAATGCAAGATATTAATAACAGGAGAAACTGGGGCTGGGGGCAGGGGATATATGGGAACTTTCTGTAGTTTCTATTCATGTTCTATAAAGCTAGAACTGCTCAAAAAATAATGTATTCGAAAGGCCAATCTCAAACAGTTATATACTATATGAATCCACTAATACAACATTTTTGAAATGATACAGCAATGGAGAGGAGAGAAGTGGTTGCCAGGGATTAGAAAGGTGGGGGTTGGAATGTGTGTTAAGAAAAGTGGTTTGCCCTAAAGATACAAATGTAGTGATCCGAAGGGGCACGTGCACCTGAATGTTTATAGCAGCAATGTCCACAATAGCCAAGCTATGGAAAGGGTCCAGATGTTCATCAACAGATGAATGGATAAAGAAGATGTGATATATAGGGAACAAACTGAGAGTTGTTGGAGGGGAAGTGCATAGGGGGATGGGATAACTCGGTGATGGACATTAGGGAGCACACTTGAAGTAATGAGCACTGGGTGTTGTATACAACTGATGAATCACTGAATTCTACCTCTGAATCCTATAAAAAAAAAAAACTGGAAATTATCCAGATATTCTTCAATGTATGAATTGTTAAACTGTGGTGTCATGTAATCCTACTGAGTAATAAAAAGGAGCAAACTAATGATATACTCAATAATCTGGATAAATCTCAAGAGAATTATATTGTGTGGAAAAAAAAACCCTTTCCAAAGGTTTAAATGTTGTTTGATTCCAAATACATAAAATTTTTGAAATGACAAATTATTGAAAAGGAGAACAGATGAGAAATATCAGATGAGGAGGGGGCAGTGCTGGAAGGAAGTAGGTGTGGGTATAATAGTGCAACATGAAGGATTCTTGTGGTGATGGAAATGTTCTGTATTGACTTTGACTGCATCGGTATCATATCTTGGTTGTGATGTGTGCTATCGTTTTAAAGGTTGGGGAAACTGGAATTTCTCTGTTGTATTTGTCATAGCCGCATGTGACTCCACAATTTTCTCAAAATAAAACACTTAATAATAAAAACCCAAATGAGGGGTGCCTGGGTGGCTCAGTGGGTTAAAGCCTCTGTCTTTCAGCTCAGGTCATGGTCTCAAGGTCCTGGGATCAAGCCCCACGTTGGGCTCCCTGTTCAGTGGGGAGTCTGCTTCCTCCTCTCTCTCTGCCTGCCTCTCTGCCTACTTGCGATCTCTGTCTGTCAAATAAATAAATAAAATCTGTCGCGAGATCAAAAGCTTCTGCACAGCAAAGGAGACAGTCAACAAAACAAAGAGGCAACCCACGGAATGGGAGAAGATATTTGCAAATGACAGTACAGACAAAAGGTTGATATCCAGGATCTATAAAGAACTTCTCAAACTCAATACATGCAAAACAGATAATCACATCAAAAAATGGGCAGAAGATATGAATAGACACTTCTC
>PISX010035309.1:0-13022 GCA_004024625.1 Mellivora capensis
ACAACACAGACAAACATATGCCAGGGTCATTGTTATTTTGGTGAATGTCGAGTCGAGTGGGCAGGAAATAGCATTCAGTGATGAAAATGTCACTTGCAAAGTCACGAGTTCTAGGACTCTTCTCATTTTAGTATTTTTTTAGTTATTTGACTTAGATATCAGTAGCTTCTATATCAATAATGTTTTCTTTTTTATTTTTTAAAGCACTTGACAGAATCATCTGATTTGTGCCTTGTAACCTACCCACCAAATGCCAACAGTATTATTTAGAACATTTATCTTGTATTTGTAGCTAAAATAGTTTCTAATTCTTATCACGAATTTTCTGTAATTTATCCACGTAAGATCAGTGATTCTGCATACATCCATTAATCCTTATTCTTATTCTTAGCGGTTTTGGAAAACCACGTTGTTTTAAATTAAAGTGGGATGGGGAAGAATCTTGGGAATCTTTTGGAGGGGAAAGCAGGGGCTTAGGAAAATTGCCAAGTGACAGAAAACCTGAGCCTTTTGGAGAAAAACCTAGTAGAATGCCTGGCACCTGTTGTTCTTCTTTTGTTTGTTAGTGAAAGTCTGCTCTGCCTCTGCCAACTCATAGTTTTAGAGCACTGTGAATTAGACAGTTTTGAATTTTCTAGGTGTTTATTAACGTCAGTACACAAACACTTGAAGTGCCGTTGAGTAGAAACACCCCGAGGTCACTGTTCTTCTTCTGGCCACTAGAGGGTGTATATACACCGTCTGCTAAAATTCAAGCCACGCTGAGAATGGTGTTCACTTAGCAAAGAAATATTTTATGCTGACGAGGATTTGCTGGCCTCCTATAAGTAGCCCGTTTCCAGCCCCCTCATTAGAGCAGGTGCTGAATATACTGTCCCCCACGGAATGGAATTAAAAGCACGCAAACTGGGTCAGGTTGTAAGCTGGCATTCCTCGTGTTTTATTCTTGCTAAATTGTAGGAGGAGCTTTGTCTCATTTATCTTTTTGTCTCCATTCTGTCACTCGTTAACAAATGTTTGTTTTGTGCCTGCTGGGTGCCAGGTACTGTCTGAAGCGGCTATGTAGTGAGGAACTAGAGAGACCCCCTGCTTCCTGGAGGGAAACACCGAGATGAACACCAGACCGGAGCACAGACAAGGTGCAGGGGGTTGAGTCGTGTCCTCCCAAAATTCCTAGCTGCCAGGAACCTCAGAATTGGCCTTATTTGGAAATAGGGTCCTGACGGGTGTCATTAGTTAAGGATCTCGAGATGAAAGCATCCTGGACTTAGAGTGGGTCCTAAACCCAATAACTGGTTCTGTAGACGAAGAGGAGAGGACACAGAGACACAGGCCAGAAGGCCATGTGACACCTCGGGGAGACACGGGAGGGATGCAGCCACAAGCCAGGGACTGTCTGGAGCCACCAAAAGCTGGGGAGGAGGCAAGGAAGGGTTCTTCCTCAGAGCCTCCGGAGAGAGCACGGCCCTGCTGCCCTCCTGATTTCGGACTGCTAGCCTCTAGAACTGTGAGAACAGATTTGTTGATCGAGGCCAAGTTCGAGGTAGTTTGTTAGGGCAGCTCTAGGAAACTAATGCGCAAGGTCATTTCAGATCAGTGTCCAAAGGGAAATCAAGGAGGGTGATGTGGTAGGCACAAGGGCAGGGAGGGATGGTAAACCTGTTTTAGAAGAGAGGGAAGCCCTCTCTGAGGAAAGGACGTTGCAGCAGAAACTTCCAGTGAAGCCTGCGTGTGACCCAGCCCTGAGGAAATTTCGAGGAAGGGCTCCAGGAGGAGGGAACAGTAAGTTAGAGGTCCCAGCGAAGGACTTGGACTAGTGGAGCCGGAGCAGACGGCAGAGTGGTAGGAGAGGAGGCCGCACAGGCGTCCTCCTGTCGTGGGTCCCGAGTACACCTGACTGACCAGTTGTGCGCCGGCAGTTGAGCTCCTGTGAGCGTTCCCCCGGGGGCCAGTTAAGCATCCAGGAGCGGACCAGTAGGCCACTGGGGGAGGAAGACCTTCACGTGTTGGTCAGCATCTGAGTGAGGAGGCACAGCCTGTGTACGGGCAGGGCTTCAGCCTGCGTGCTCTGCCGGCTCATCTGAGAGAGCCTCACAGGCGTGCGAGGGCGGGACAGTGTCGTCTGCCTGGTGGTGGGCCCTGGGTTTATTTGCTGCTGAGCAAACTGTGGGCCCGGACCTAGAAAGGTCCTTGTGCGTGAATACCCACTTTCTTGTCTGAAATATTTTAAGTATCATTCTCAAACCTGCCAGTTTTCAAAATTTAATATAGACCATTAATGATATTATCAATATTTGAAAAATAACACTTGAAAGAGACTTTGTGTGCTTGGGAATGGCTAATTTTTTTACCATTTCTTTTGCTTTGTACCGTCCCCTTTAGTTGTTGATTCTTACGGTCTTCATTTCTGTGGCAGAGAGAAGTGAACATGATCTTGCAAATGAGATGGTTTGCTTTGTATTTTTTATGGGATTGCTTTGGCCACACTGCTTGAAAATTGCAATGTCGGTTCTCTTGAAGATGAGGCTCCTTCATCCCAGTTACGAAGGCGCTTGAAAAACCGCAGCTGTGAAGCTGTCAACAAGAGTAAACCCTTACTCTGGAGAGGAGTGCACAGAGGACCCCTGCAGTCGGTCCGCCTGATACTCGTTTTGAAACGTTGAGTTTGGGTTTTCCTTGAAGACTCAGAATTCACATTTCCCTTCCTTCCATTACTGTGTGCACACGTGTGCATATGTATACGTGAGACGTGCAGCCGTACCACGCGTGTAGACAGGTGCACGCTCCTGGGCCCCGTGTCCCCTCCTGTTAACGTGAGTGGGAAGAGGGCTGACATTGACCTCCTTTAATTTTTAGCCATAGAACATTTCTTAATATGTAGGGTGAATTTATTCTACTTGATTTTGGTTTGGAAGATTGGTCAGAATTTAAAGAAACTTGAATGAGTCTGTTGTCTTTCTGTTGTGTTCATTTCTGTTACCTTTTATGCCCAATATTAACTGACTGACTAGAATGTCTCAAGATTTTTTTTTTAGATGTTAGGATCAACCATTCTGACTCTGTCAGTTTCTAAAAACCAGTTGATTTATTTAGAATTGAATTTTAAAATAAGCAAGTGCTTTAGATTTGAAAGAGTGTGTGTTCCATTACAGATCAGAAATTTCCTTTTTTTTTTTTTTGCAATATACTGACGTAAAATTTTACCAACAGATTAAATTTCTGCTTTACCTTTGGGATCTGATTTTGTCCCAGTGATCAAATCAGCTCAGTTACTTATTAAGAGCCTGTTTTAGGGCCAGAAAGGAGTCTACATTTGCCTAGTGCTTTATCAAGCTCATTCTTCTCAATAACCCTGTGATGAAATGTCCCCATTTGCCAGAGAAGGAGACTGAGGCTTCCCATTGAAGGGTCCACCCAAGACCATTCAGCGTCAGACTCCAGGCCCAGCCCTCTTTCCCCAGGGATCTCACGGGTTTGGCTTTTCGGACAGATAGGATTATCACAGACAGAATTTGTGCCCCAGGGCCTTCAGAGAAGGAAGCAATTCTCCTGGCCTGGAAGGCAGAATATGTCTGGTAGGGGACAATTCATGGGTTTGGGAGAACGCAGGCATGTTCTGTGCTAAAGCTTAGAGAAATGGTGTGAGCAGGTGCAAAGACGCTTGTGGGACTGGAGGAACAAGAGGGTAAGAGATGGGCCCTCTGCAGACTGACCTGACCAGAGAGGAGGGTTGCCATTGTACTGGATGTGGGGGGAAAAGTGCCCCTGGAAGGGTGACCATGAACACTAGTGGAGCCAATCTCATTTAACCTGATTTCCATAAGTGTGAAGGCATGTTTGGTGTGAATGGGAGGAAGTGATTGAGGAAGAAATCTGAGAAAGGTTACGAAGAAATCACTGACTTCGTTGACCTGGAGACACTTAGATAAAAGGTGTGAGTACTTGAGCTTGACGGTGAGGTTTCTAGTCAGGGACCTAGGAGGACTGTGCCCTGAGGGTGGAGAGACCCACTTAGGGAGAAGCAAGGAAGTTTCAGCTCTCAGTGCCTCTGTAAATGCTCTGTGTCTCCCTCCCTTACCCTGCAGGTTGTCTAGATGGAGGGAAAGCTCAGTCCTGTCCCGCAATTTTGTTCATGTGGTTAGGCTTCTTAAAAAATGAAACACAACGAATTGCAGTTACCAAATAATAATAATGGCATGTCCCGATTTAAAATATTCCTGTGACACAGTGGCCGCCGGTCCCTCGGTCACCTCATTCTGCTCTTGCTCCCGCAGCCTGGAGTCCTTGGCTACTTTGAGTTCAGTGGCTCGCCCCAGCCTCCTGGTTACCTGACCTTCTTCACTTCAGCGCTGCACTCGCTAAAGAAAGGTAAGAGTGGTTCCTATGCAGACATTGGTACTTGCAGCAGATGTGTGTATATTGTTACCTTCTTTTATGTGTGTTACCCTTATGATTACATATGTTAATTGTCCTGATTGTTTTTCTCTGTGTTTATATAAAATACACTGTTTTGTGTTGTATTGGCGAACGAAACACTATGCTCTCTCAAGTGCAGTTTCTAAGATGTTTAGCTTTTTAAACTGTAGCTTGATCATTCTGTGTCTGCAAATATGTATTTTATACCTAAAAACTTGATATGCCATGATCTCTTTTTTGAGTGTATAGATACAAGTTGTGGTCAGAGTTTTTAGTGGTTATGCTACCAGTTGGGTATACCGTAATTTAGGAATACGTTTCCTTTGGGAAGTAGTTTTCCAAGTATAAGAGTCCTGTTACATTACAGCATAAGCATGTGTGTGTGTGTGTGTGTGTGTGTGTGTGTGTGTGTATGCATATATATATATATATATATATATATATAAAATTTTGTTTCCTTTTATTTATTTATACTTAACTGAGTCATGGATTATTTGAGGTCCCTACTTTTTAAATGAAACATTGTGTCCTGCCCATCTTTTCATGTTTTTCCATGTTCTTCTCTGTACCAGTCATGACCTCCTGTCAGTTTTCTGTTGGATACACTTTCATCTGCTCACTTGTCTGTGTCTTCTGTTACTGCGCTGCTCCAGGCCCCTTCCCTCGCCCCTGGACTAGACCAGTGGACCCTCAGCTGGTGTCCCCTCTTGCCCCTTCTTCCTCACATTAGGGTCTGTTCTCCCCATCCTCTAGGATCCAGCTCTCCACCTGTCAGACCCTGATTCATCCTACAGGGTCCGGTCAGATACCACTGCTACAGTTCGCCCTGGCCTCAGTTGGGTATCTTATCAGTTCTCATTCGTAGCACTTAACATACTTTGTATTTATGTATGAAGTTGTGAGATTTGTTTTAATGTCTGTCTTCTTCCTCAGACTGTGAGATTTCTGAGTGTGGGGCCTATGAGTCTTCCATAGGTGCCTCTTCCTCCACCATCTGGCACATAGCAGGGTTCAGTCACTCTTTGCCAAGTGAGCGATCAGATTGATGGCTGTGTCATCTTTTCCCCAGTAGATCAACCAAAAATACCTAACTGTCCTTCTATTACTGGGTATGAGATTGCTCCCATTATTTTGCGTGGAGGAGGTTTAGAGTAGTATACTAGTACAGTCAAACAATCATATGACTGGCCGTTTTGAGATAGACCCTGGCTTAGGGTTGTATGGATAGAGGATCTACTGCATTTGTGTTTTTCACCTTGGGGACATCGAGAGAGGAAATCAGGCTGTCACATAAGTCTGTGTCTGTCCCCCTGAAAGACTCTGAGCTGCTCAGATTCAGGTGACTAAGAAGACTTAAAGTTTGAATTTTGAAAGCAGCGTACTGCCATCATAAAAAAGCTTAAGAAGCCGATACTCAGAAATGTTCTTAGAAATGAAAGGCCCCTCAGAGATCTCAAGTGAAAACTGTACGTGAAAGGCCAGTCTGCCGTCACTCACTCATTGACCTCATGGTAGCGTTCAAGTTCTTGAGTTGCAGAGGACACTTCGGGATGGTGGAAGGATGTTTTATTATCCGGTTAGCTTGTATTGTGTGCTAGTGATTCTTCTCAAATTACTTTTTCATTCAGAAGTTTCCAAAATATTACTTCTTTTTTGGAAGAACTTTTCTAAGTATAAGATAGTAATTTTTTCTCCCCTATTTTTTCTTTTCTTTTTTTAAGCAAGGGAAGGTGATAAATGGGTAAAAACTATTTGAAAGAACAACGTGAACCTCTTTGGTCAGATCCCTAATGCTGACAAATGATCCCAGGCAGTTTCTTGTCAGAATAAATCTAGTCTCTGATTACCTTGACTACATTTCTTCCCTAGCTTGTGACTCTAGTGGGGTCTGATAAAATCCTTCTGTATATGAACTTTGCAAGAGCTGAGATTCATTCTGATTCATCATTTTTCACTTCATATTTGTGGGTAAACTCTCACTTAAGTTTAATGAAGCACTTTTAGAAGAAAAAGACAAGTGTAGAATGATGACTTTCCATACATAATATGTGCACTGAAATCTTGCTTTGAGCATCTGGTTCCCCCCCCCCCCCCACTTTCCTTTCTCATATCCAAAAGTCAGACAGTATTTTACTTGTGAATAGTAGATGTTTAGTAAGAGAAATGTGTGCACACTTTTTTTTTAATGTTATAATTTGAAATGCAAATTATAGGTCAGGGTTGTGTTTAGATTGTGTGCAACAAATTGAGGCCTAAGACACATTTGCCTCACTTAACAATTGCTTATGGAGAGCTTACCTAGAGAAGTGCTTGGTCTGTTGTAGAAAGCAGATGCCCTGGTTCAGCACGACACAAGTGTTTACAAAATGCGCCTCTCTTTCCATTGCCTTAATTTCTTTAAATTGTCTTAGAAATAGCCAGGACAGTCTCTGACATTTGTCTTGAAGCTAGCTGGCATCAGCGGACAAGTCTTCTGAGAATGTACTGACGTGAAGCCTCATGTCTGGGTGTGGGGAGTGTGCTAAGAGAGTCCATGCCTGCCTCAGAAATGCGTGAGTTCAGTTCCAAGATCTAGTTCCATGGTACTTTGTCCCTCTCAAGACCGTCTCTGTAACATTTGATAACTTTTACACATTATCATATGGAAAATTAAGGAAAATTGGCTTTCCGCCTGAGGACTTAATACTGACTGCTTTCTCTTTTTGTGGTTTTAATTCTTGCCTTTCATCTCAGTTATCTGGGTCCTTTGCCCCTTGATCGCAGTCTTGGTGCTGATCTGTCTGTTGACGGGGGCCTGCCTGTTCAGTGGGCGGTGCTGCTTTGTCATACTTGTGTCCACTATTTCCTAGCTGTGTTACTGCCACTGTTTGTTATACAGCACTTCTGTATTTTCATGTAGTTTAATCTGTGGTTCTTTTTCTTGGTTTTTTTTTTCCCTAAAAATCTGATCACTAATTAGTTCATTTTCTTTTTAATTTTTATAAATTGTTTAGCACTTCATGCTACCTGGATTTCCTCTGGCTTTTTTCACATACAGAGCACAGTAGTTTTTTCCTCCCCTTCTTATTGACTAATCAGCACCATATACAAAATAATGCTTCCATTTTCCCTCATCCTGATGATGCCTGGTTTTATCTCAAAATACTTCACATGTAAGTGGGTTTGTTTCTATGTTTTCTTTTGGTCTAGGTACCTCTTTTTGTATGAGTAAATATAATTTCATTTCTTGCTTTGTAAGTTATTACCTGGTAAAGTCTGAACTTTGCCTCCCCTAAGTCTTGTGTCCCATGGAATCCTCTTTTATATCATTTGGCTGGTTTTGGTAGCAATTGTATTAAAGGTATATATTGACTTAGAGGTGATGGATGTCTTCCTAACATTTCGCCTCCCTTGCTAGGATTGCAGCATGATTATTCATTTATTCAGACCTTTTAATTTTTTATAATAGGTCTTACACATTCTTCATTAATGTCTGATCATTTCAAAGTGCTGAATGATTAATTGTGGGCCAGCAGTCTGTGTGTGTTTCAGGATTGGGAGGGGAGCCAGTCTCTTGGAGTTCTCCCCTCTCCCCAGACTGCAGAGCATCTTTGAACCTTTCCACTTTTGATCTTGACAGGCAGGCTTTCTTTTTTTCCTAAAGAAAATTTGGTAGAGGGGTCAGTGTTTTTAAGTTGCTTACTGGATTTTTTTCCATCTTACGCTTATTTCATTATTTGCTATAAACGTGTTCTGGTAAAATGTTGTTATATTCCACTGTGATTCAGTGACTTTTTTAAAAAGATTTTTTGTTTATTAGAAAGAGTGCCCTCCAGCAGGGAAAGGAGGGAGAGGGAGAAGCCGACTCCCTGCTGAGGAGGGCGCCTGATGCCGGGCTCCATCCTGGGACCCCAGGATCATGACCTGAGCTGAAGGCAGATGCTTAACCTTCTGAGCCTCCCAGGGACCCCTGATTTAGTGACTTTTTGAAAAGAGAAAATTTGCAACCAATTTCAGTCCCAATTTCAGGGACAGAGTGCTGGCTAGTGAGGGAAGCCGTGGTTTGGGAGATGGCACTGCCTAGTGTGTACCCTTTGTGTGCCAAGGACAGGAGCTATAAACTTGAAGAAAATATTGAACTCTTCTTTGTGTGAGTTTGTGTATCTGTAAGATTGAAAGTGGTGGAGAGAAGAGTCAGTGATTATTTTATATAGCTACATCCTCTGTACGATACTTTGTTAATAAAGTAAGTCTTCATGTCGGTAGTAGCTCAATTAGAAAGCAAGCCGCTTGGCTGAAAGCACTTTAAGTATCATGTATGTTTCCTTAAAGAATTCTACACAAGGTATTGTATAATAACCTGACCAACCATTGGACACAGGCCTTCCTTTGCTCGTACTTTCTGTTCCTATGGCATGGTGTTCTCACTGTGGAAATTACTGTATACCTTTCCCACCAGGATATGAGCTGCTTTGTTCTGATAATATTTTGATTGAGTGCCTTGAGGCCCGGGTTTTATCCTCCTCCTCCTCCAGCTTCAACACCCTGCTTGACCAGTGTTGTAGCTAAAAGGTTGAATGAATGACTATAATAAAGGCACTTGACCTTGAAATTGCTCAAGTGAGAGCGATTGGAGCAGTGAAATGTTAAGTCGCATTGGATTCCTTCCCACCACCACTTCTATTGCCTGGCCTTGCTGGTTCCTCAGACCAGAGTGTAGGCATCGCTCATGACAGGACTGCGTGGGCCCCTGCCTAATGCATTCTTCTTTCTCTGCCTTTCTGCTGGCTTTTCACTGTCCCCTGGCACTGGAATCCTAATGTGCTGAACTGAAATTTACATGGTACTTAAATGTTAAACTGAAAATACACTAAACCATTAACTAAGGATGCCATTTCTACTTTCTTCTGCCACTGTTAGGAATTCCTAAACTTAGTTGACTGGAACCTTGTGGCATTAGTTTTCTAAGGAACACTCTTTGGGAACTACAGTTGTAATGAATTTTTTATTTTATTTAAAAAAATGTTTTAAAAAGATTTTATTTATTTATTTGACACACGCACACACAGAGACCACAAGGAGGCAGAGAGTCAGGCGAGGGGCGGGGGGAAGCAGGCTCCCTGCTGAGCAGAGAGCCTGATGTGGGGCTCGATCCCAGGACCCTGAGCCCAAGGCAGAAGCTTAACCCACTGAGCCACCCACGCACCTAGTAGTGAATTTTTTAAAAGAGGAATTTATTAGTGGAGGAACTGCTAATTCCATCGTAGGGTCGCCCACTCTGCCAGGTGGCATCCGACGGAGCTGTGCTTTGCTGGTAGAATTGAGTCCGGGCGCATACAGAGCACTCTCCTCCATATCCTTATTCATGAATAAAGCTTTTTCTGGAGCGCTTTTCCGTTAGCTTGTGAACTTTTATATAGCATCAAGAAGTCCAGAGGGGAGGATTTTCTTATTCTGTAAGTGACAGACATTTTTTAAAGGTACTGAAAAAACAGGGGACTGATTTCTTAGATAAGTTAGGTTCATTCTGAGATTGGTTTTTTTCCTGAGTTCCTGGATCTAACTCTTGAGAGTTTGGATCAGGCATTGGGTTTAACAGTTCTCCGTGAATGAAGCAGGTTCCAGGATTACTCGTTTTTCTTGGATAATCACATTCATTGTCACTGTACTTGTAGAGGGAAATCTTTTCCTAGCTGTCTCCTTGAGTTCTGAGGTCCTCTGGGGACTGATTAGTACACATTAGAATAAGTATGTTAGAAATTCCATGCTTTTTGTTCCTGTGCCCAAAACTGACTTCTTTGTGATGTTGCTGTCGTTACAGCAAGGATGTCCCCATGTTTCAGAGGAGATCTCTTTATTCCCCTTATGACTTATCTCTTAAGCCTTGTAAATGCTGCTAGAGAAGAATTAAGGCCAAAGTCAACCCCCCGCCCCCACTTCAAGTTAGAGTCGGAAGCACGACTTACTGATTGCACAGACATTTGAAGATCTACTGTGTGCTCCAACTTTGAATAAAACTAGTTCCCCAACTTGTAATACCACCAGGTAGGATGGCAGACAGGCAAGCTTGCCTACAGGCAAGTCTGGGGACTGGTTTATGCCAGGCTGTCAGAGTGTGGAGGCGGGTCATTCACATTAGATCACTGACCGCCCAGAGGAGATGGTGCTGGCATGGGGAGGGTTTCCCAGGAGAATGAGGTGTTAGCCGTCAGGTGAGTGCAAGGAACTAGAGAGAAGATAAGAGAGGGGCTGGGGTAAGCAAAAGGTATACAGGAAGCTCAGAATCAAATTTAGTCATTTATAGATATTTTGATTCCTTGAACCTGTGTATTTTAAAAATAACACTATCTTCACTTTCTGTTTTGTGATATTTTCTACCTTTGGGGGATTGTCCTTTTTAGGGTGTGTGTGTGTGTGTGTGTGTGTGTGTGTGTGTGTATCCTATTTCTTAAGGGTTTTTGGTTTGCGTGTTTGATGTTTTTGAAGCTAAGACTCTAGGCAAAGAACCAAAAACATTAAAATCTTTAAAAACTCTCAGGGATCACCTTCTATAATAAAGTCACAAGCTTATAGTGAAACAACTCTGCACCAAACCCAGTTCTGGTCTCTACTTGGTCACTTTTTATGTAAAGCTGAGTATGGTAAGCTGATACTAGGCTGAGCCTTTCTGGGAGTCAATCCCTTTATCTGCATGATCCAGTCTTCCCTCTTTGAAGTAGGAACTGTGAATATGGCCTTGTGACTGTCTCTGGTGAGGAAACAGGCTATGAGGAGGCTGTTAACTGACTCGAGGTCACTGGGGTGGCTCCCCAGAGATGCCCGTGTTCTGATCACCAGAACCTATGAATATAGTGCGTCGCATGGTAAGGGACAGTTGAGGTTGCGTGAGGAATTGGGTTGCTAATCAGCGGACTTTGAGAACGGGAGATTATCCTGGATTATCTGAGTGGGCCCAGTGTCATCAGGAGGATCCTTAAAATTGGAATTGAGAGGCAGAGAACAGTGTCAGAGGGACACAATTTGAGAAGGACTTGTCCAGCCCTTGCTGTCTTTGACGGTGGAAGGGGCCCCAAGCCAGAGAGAGCTGGCTGCCTGTGGAGACGGATTCTCCCCAGGGACCTCCAGAGGGAACATGCCCTATGGACACCTTGATTTTAGCCCACTGAGGCCTGTTTTGGATTTATGACCTCCAGAACTGAGAGATAAACATAGCTTTTTTCAGTGTACTAAATTTGTGGTAATTTGTGACAGCAGAGGTAGCAGACGAATGCAGTCACATACCAGCATATGAGGACCTGGGATAGGAACCCGGGACCACGTTATTCCCGTTTACTGCTGTGTTCTCCACGGATGTGGGGCAGGGGACGGTGTGGTCATTCCTGCCTCTTGGCCTTTGCCCATGATATTGCTTTAACTAGATTGCCTTTCCCTAGTTAATATCCACCTCCCTAATTTTCCAGTTTATAAATACTGCCTCGCTAATATAATGTCTGGCACATTACGGACATCAGATTGAGATTTCCATACCACCGGTCCTTTCCTGGAGCTCCTGCTGCACAAGAAGTTCCCATAGGCCCGGACTGAGTTCCTTAATAAGTCACTTTAGTAGCTGGTGTCCTGTGTGACCATGGTCTACCCATGACCCCTTCCAACTGGTCTTCAGGTGCTCTGTCTGGAAGATAAGGGAGCTGTGCTCTAGTCGCCTCTAAAAGACACTTCAGTTTGAAGTGCACTGGCCTTTGGCTTGTTTTTGTAGTCCTGGGAGCTGAGAATTGCTTTTATATTTGTTAAGGGTTGTTTGCAAGAAAAAAATTTTAAAAAGAGTGTGTTACCTTTGTGCTAGACCTTGAGAACAGCCTTAGATGGGGATGGAGGAAGGATCTGTAAATGGATGGGTTTCTTTGCTGAAGTCTTTCCTTCCGTGAAGGTGTAAAAACAAAAAAAATTTTAATCGAAAAACACACAAGAGAAGTACTTGATCATTTTCATACCGTGCTTTGGTGAAATGGCGGGCGGTGTGAGGGATTACTGTCACATTGGTGTAGTGATTGTGCATGGTTAGCTCTGTGGTTTGTGTTCCCCTGAAATGATGTATTTGGAACTGCATTTCTCTCCTCCCTGATTCACAAGAAATTAAAAGTCCCAGTGAAGGAATTCTGTGTTTCCTTAGCATTTAGCAGTGTTGTGGCCAGCACCAGAATGTGCATGTTGTCTCTGTGGTGCCCAAATGCCAGAAAAGTTTCTGGATAATTGCTTTGTGCTTTATATTAAGAATTTTGAAAATACACAAACCTCAGAGTCACAGTTCTGGCAACAAAATGCAGGTAATTGCTATAGTTCATGTGTTGGAAACAAACATTTCTGTGGTCTGTTACCTTTCCTTGAAGGTTTTTTTCATCTGGGTGAATGTATTTAGTATTGGAAATGTGGGAAGTCATCCACTGAAGAATTACGAATCACTGCGTAAAGCTAAGTAACATGGGAGGGGGGTGGTTACCCTTTTTGTGTAATCGTGTTGTTTCCCTTTTTCTGCCTTGTCTAAAACTTAGGAAAGAAGAGTGGGAAAGCAGAAGTTCATAAAAATGGCAGAGTATAGAGTAAAATGAGGATTGTTTCCAGGAGGGTGC
>PISX010035310.1:0-13171 GCA_004024625.1 Mellivora capensis
AAAAAAAAAGGGCAAGAAGAGCCTTTGTCGCTTTTCTGACCTGATCACAGAGTTTGTGTAGTGGATTAAAAAAGAAAAAAAAATTGTTACAAGTTTGGAGCAAGGGAGTATGTGTTTAAAAGGAATCTCCTTCCTTTTTTTGTGTGTTTTTCCTTTTGTCCCAATGGGGAACCTAAATCTGTTTTAATTGCACAGACACACGGACAAAAAGTCATTTTGTATCTGCCAAGTGTGGTACCTTCCTTTGTTTATTTGCTATTAAACTGTTTGAGAAGAACTGTTGTTGTCTTCAGAGTTGTTACTATCTGTCCGGGTGGTCAGTGGGGTCCATGGGGCTGGTGGGGGTTGGTGGAAGGGGTAGGGGATCCTGGTAAGATTTCATCTTGATGTGCCGGTTTCATGAAACTAAACTCGCCTAAGGCTCCTGCAAGAACAGAATTTCTCCCAGAAAACTGTCTTCTTCATTGTCCTCCATTCTTCTGACAATGTCCCTGCTGACACAGGAGTACCTTCAAACTTTTTTGGCAACCTTAATTTTTGTGGTTCTCCATTTCTAGTATAGTGGCTACCACACTGCAGAATTGGCCAAACTTGTGAGTGCAAATCCCCTCTCTGGGCCTTTCATGCTCCACCCCAAAGTGGTTCATCAGGTTTCCCCCCTCTTCCTGAACTCAGAACAAGGTCACAGAAGGGCATTTCTAAGATTTAGTTTACTACTCAAATTCTATCTAGATCAGGTTCCTAAGTGAAGCCCAACATCTGAGCCTCCTCAGGCATCCGAGAACTACAGGCTCAGCCCCGGACTGGCAGTGTAGGGACTTGCTGCCAGCACATGGGCTGTGGGGTGGGCCGGGCCTCAGCTTCCTCAGAGTCCCTCTTTGTGGGGGTGACTGGAGGAGCATTTCTTAGTGGCAGTTGCACCGAGTGCTAGCCCATGAAATGTTCCATGAAATAAGAGTTCCGAATGCAAATACATTCGGGAGTACTGCTTTCTCATTTGCTTTCATTAAAAATAAGTTTAAAAGAGGGGTGCCTGGGTGGCTCAGTTGGTTAAGTTTCTGCCTTCCCCTCAGGTCATGATCCCAGGGTCCTGGGATCCAGCCCACCATCGGCCCCCTGCTCAGCAGGGGAGCCTGCTTCTCCCTCTCCCTACCCCTGCTTGCGCTCTTGTCTCACTAGAGCTCTCTCTCAAATAAAATCTTTTAAAAATGTTTAAAAGTGACAACTTTGTATTACTCTGTGGTAATTATCCTAGCTAATGTTAATTGTTTTCCACAATCCAAGTGCTATGGGGAACACTTGATACATGTTATGTGTTTTAATTTTTATAACATCCCTAGGAGGGAGCTACTGTTCCCATTCCCATTTTGTAGATGAGCAAACGGAGGTTAAAAGAAATTGGATTGGGGCACTTGGGTGGTGCAGTCGGTTAAGCGTCCAACCCTTGGTTTCAGCTCAGGTTGGGCTCTGTGCTGAATGTGGAGTCTGCCTGAGATTCTCTTTCCTTTCTCTGCCCCTCCTATTGGTGTGCGCACGCAGGATCCAGCCCTCTCTCTCTCCCTCCTTCCTTTAAATAGGAAAAAAAAAAGTGTTGCCTGCTAGAAAGTGGTGTGCACTGAGAATCAAACCAGGTCTGCCCACCTCCCAAGCCCTCTCTCTTAACCACGACTGAGGAGAAATACTCCAGAAAAGCAAATAAATATGCTTTAGTTAACATAAAGTGCCTTCTCGCCACACGATTGCACAGTCTTCTAGGCTCTAGTGAAGGGAACCTGGGGAGCCTACAACTCTGTGACTCCCCCAGGTGGTGGATGAACCATTGCAGCCTGGCCCCCCTCAGAGCCGCTGTCTTGGTGTGGAGGGATTTACTGGTAATTCACTGCTCCCGGAGAGGTCGTCAGCATGATCCATGAAGGGTCACTTCCCGTGAGGAATGGGGTGCTTCCTGCGTTATTCCTGCCACTCAGGTCTTTCCTGGATCTGGTACCACCTAAACTATTCTTTTTTTTTTTTTTAATTTATTTATTTGTCAGAGAGAGAGGGAGAGAGAGAGAGCAAGCACAGTCAGACGGAGTGGCAGGCAGAGGCAGAGGGAGAAGCAGGCTCCCCGCCGAGCAAGGAGCCCGATGTGGGACTCGATCCCAGGACACTGGGATCATGACCCGAGC
Source organism: Mellivora capensis (assembly GCA_004024625.1). Lineage (NCBI taxonomy): Eukaryota > Metazoa > Chordata > Mammalia > Carnivora > Mustelidae > Mellivora > Mellivora capensis. Next base: position 2,169 of record PISX010035310.1, read on the forward strand.
CGAAGGCAGCCGCTCAACCAACCGAGCCACCCAGGCGTCCCCCACCTAAACTATTCTTTACCTAATTTTTTTTCTGCTGTGGCAAAATACATATAATGCAAAATTTTCTTCTTAAACCGTTCCCCCAAGTAGATCATTCAGTGGTATTCAGCACATTCACAGTCTTTTTTTTTTTAAGACTTTACTTATTTGACAGCACAAGTAAGCAGAGCGGCAGGCAGAGGGAGAGGGAGAAGCAGGCCCTCTGCCGAGCAGGGAGCCTGATACGGGACTCAATCCCAGGACCCTGGAATCAGGACCTGAGCCGTAGGCAGCCGCCCAACCTATTGAGCCACCCAGGCGCCCCTCACAGTCTTGTATAGTCCTCGACACCTGATGGTTTTTTTTTTTTTTTTTTTTTAAGATTTTATTTATTTATTTGACAGAGAGTTCACAAGTAGAGAGGCAGGCAGAGAGAGGGGGGGAAGCAGGCTCCCCGCTGAGCAGAGAGCCTGATGTGGGGCTCGATCCCAGGACCCTGGGACCATGACCTGAGCTGAAGGCAGAGGCTTTAACCCACTGAGCCACCCAGGCGCCCCTCCACCTGATGTTTTAAATCAGCTTGAAATGCACCTTTTTCAACTTCACCTCATTCTGACCGTTAATATTTATGAAATCACAAAGTTTTGTTTTTAAATGTCCACTAATTATATGTGTTTAAATACACATTAAACTACATAACCAATATGTATGAAGTGCCCATAAAGCGCCTTCTCAAAGAGGGCGTGCCACATGCTGCAAAATGGGACCAAGATGGAGAGTCGGGCTTGGAGGGCTCCTTTCCCGACCTGTTTCTTCTGTAAGGGCAAGGTGGTGGAACCTGAAGTTCTCTCCATCCAGCACAGGTTCTCCTGTCACTCAAGATCCAGGTGGCAGATCTTATCTTGAAGTCTTTGCCTTAGGATTCTTGTTCTCCTGAGATAGAACTTGATATAAAAATAGGATGTGACGTACAACATACATCTTTCAATGTGACATCGTACTTAGGCTGTTGTTTCTCTTTAAATTTTACCAAAAAGAGTATGCCGGGAGTACTATTTTTAACCTTTTTCTAAAATGTAGGCTTGTGCACCTATATAGCTTTGTCTGCAACTGTATTCCTTTTTAAAACCCACACGCAGTCCCCTTTTATATTTGAATAGATTCCTCAGCACCCAATTGTTGCCACAGCCCTGTTTCCCAGCTCTCCACAGAGGCAGCCCCTGCGTCGGCTGCCCTGACCCTCCCAGCTCTTCCACACGCTGTTCCCCGGAGCCTCTCAGTCCCTGACGAAGAAAGGCATCGGGAAGGAAACGGGATCAGGTTTGTGACTTCACCGCTGGGAATGTCACACTTATGTCTGACAGTGTTGTCCTTCCAGGAGGGATCGTAGATGGCTTTTTCTTGCACCTTCTGCCTTTCTCAAGCATCTTCCTTCTCTCTCAGGACTCCTTTCCAACCCCCACCATCTGGTGTTTAATTTCTTCTGCATACATTGACTTTTCTCTTTTCCTGGTAAAGGCTTCAGCTCTAGGGATGGCTCTTGCTTTTTTAAATCAAAGTCAAGAGTCTTGGGAGGGGAAATGGAACGTTTCAGCTGGGAAGAGCCATCCTGACACTCCCGCCGCCGAGGCGCCAGGGCTCCAGGGCTGCCTGTGTGCCCACCAACGCCGCCTCCGCCCCCAAGGGCATCCCACTGTCCTGACACCTCCTGAGGCTTTAGTGTTTTTAAACCTCTACGATTCACCCACTTACAGGGGACAAGACCTTGGATCTTAGCATTGTGCAACCGTCACCAGAACCTCAATTTTAGAACATTTTCATCACCCCGAAAAGAAACCCCGTACTCATTAGCAGTCACTCCCCTTCTCACCTCCCCCTCATTCCCAGCCCCTGGCAACCGCGAAACTGCTCTATAGATTTGCTTATTCTGGATGTGTCCTATAAATGCAGTCCTAGGATATGTGCCTTTTGTGTCTGGCTTTCACTTAGCCTACCTCTCAAGGCATGTTCTTTCCTCCCCCTCCTTGAAAGCAACTCACAGCTCTAGGCTTGCGCCCCCTGCTTCTGCCATTCCTGGTCTTTCTGAGCCTGCCTCGCCTCCTCGCAAGCCAGCCATGGTCCTGCAGCCCCTGTCCCTTCGGCTTCTCCAGCTCCTCCTGTTTACCTGCCACGCCGTCTGCTTCACCCTGCATCTGGCTGTCCTTGGGACCTGTCTGCGCTGTGCAGTTCTACTAGCCACCAGCCCCTGTAGCTACTTAAATTAAGAGCTCTCATTCCTCACTTCCGCTACGAAGCTCCATGTGACCAGGGCACTGTACTGGCCAGCGCGGGACCTAGAAATTTCCATCATGGCAGTCAGTTACAGTGGTCAGGACTCTTCTAGATGTTACTCTGCATTGAAGAAGACAAAAGAGGGGCACCTGGATGGCTCAGTCGGCTAAGCGTCTGACTCGATCTCAGCTCAGGTCTCAATCTAAGGGTCCTAAGTTCAAGCCCCATGTTGGGCCTGTTCTGCCCGTCCTCCCAACACCTGGCAGCATAGGAAGGTAGAGACTGAGGCACAGAGAAGCTACAGTCCTTGTCACATAGCTGTAAGTAGGAGAGTTGGGTTTTTAACCCACGTCAACCTCTGAAGTCCTGGTAGAGCATATTCCTTTGGGAGGGTCTGAGGTGGGCCCCTCTAGAACGGAGCTTTGTGCAGCAGGGACTGTGCATGTCTTGTTCCTCGCTGGAGCCCTAGGGCCTGGCAGGCAAGTATTCAGTAAACATTTAATGAATAAGTGAACAGATACCAAAAAGTGATCGTTGCTTTTGTTCAAGAGCTTCCTGATGTGCTTCCCCCCACCCCACTACATTAGAGTTTGATTCAGACATTTCCACCCACGCCTGGGGGGCTCAGTCGTTAAGTGGCTGCCTTCGGCTCAGGTCATGATTCCAGCCCTGCATTGGGCTCCCCGCTTGGTGGAGAGTCTCCCTCTCCCTCTCCAGCTCCCCCTGCTTGTGTTCCCTCTCTCGCTGTCTCTCTCAAATAAATAAATAAAGTCTTAAAAAAAAATTTTCCACCCACTCAGAAGAAAGAGGATAATTTCATACCTTGTTTATAGATTGCCAGCTGCCAGCCAATACCCGAGTTCTCCATAGGCCCTCAATGGCCATGTAACAAATGACAGCCTTAGAGCCACTTCACAGGAGTTCTAATACAGTTGCCGAGACAGCCACCAGGGGCGCCATCCGAGAGGAAGTTGGTGCCAGCCCCCTGGTTGGCCCTCTGCTGCTGGACAGTCCCTCTGTCAGTCTGGGAACTCCCCAGAGAGAGGCATCTACCTGCGGTCCTCCCGCCTTGAGGGTGTCACCGACCCAGTCATCCTTAAAGTCAAGTGTGCCCAGAGGCTTACTTAACACCGTGACCTTTTAAAAAATCATTTTAGGGTACCTGGTGGCTCAGTCAGTTAAGCATCCGGCTTTTTTTTTTTTTTTTAAGATTGTATTTATTTATTTGCCAGACAGCGCAAAAGCAGGAGGAGTGGCAGGTGGAGGGAGAGGGAGAAGCAGTCTCCCCAATGAGCAAGGAGCCTGACACGGGGGTCCATCCCAAGACCCTGGGATCATGACTTGAGCAGAAGGCAGACACTTGACCAACTAAGCCACCCAGGCGTCCCAGCATCCGACTCTTGATTTCGGCTCAGGTCATGATCGTTTGTGGGATTGAGCCCCCCACCCACCTAGCAGGGAGTCTGCTTCTCTCCCTCTCCCGCTCCTCTCCCCACACACCCTCGCAGTCTCTCAAAAAAGCTTAAAAAAATTCATTTTAGGGTTTGAGGGTTTTTTAAGGGCAAAACATTAATATAGTTATATAGAAGAGACTTTACAGTATGGTGGGAAAAGCTTTGTTCAGGAGTCTTAATCTGGTTATACCACCCGTCCCCGTGACCTTGGACAGGTGACTTGATTCTGTCTGCCTCGGATTCCTCATCTGCCAAATGGAAGTGAAAACACCCACCCAGCAGAGCTGGGAAGATGAGAGATTGGCTCAGGGCCGCGCCTGGCAGACACTTGATCAACTTGCTAACAGCCCTAAGTATATAAAAGTTAAAAGGGAGCGTTTCCCCATCCCACAGCCCATTGATAACTGTTAAACAGATGGGGTAAGTATGCTTCCAGAATTTTTCTCTCTATATACAAAAAGCTATGTACATATATAATTTCTGTTAATAAAAATGAGATCATCCCGAATGTACAGAATGTTCTGCTACGTGCATTTTTTCAGTTACTATGTCCCGGGCACCCTTCCATCTGGGTATGTACACCAGGATCTACAACTTTCATTTTTAGAGGCTATAGAGCATGTCATGATTTCTTAACCACTTTCCTCCTGGACATGGAGGATTTCTAGTTTTTCCACTATTATAGACAGTAAAAGCCAATTCCAGGAAGGTTCAGGAGGCCCATTATAGGGGCATTAGTCCCACAACTTGTTTTCAAAGCAAGTTCTTGTTTTCTCTCTTCATTTGATTTTTACAGAAACCTTACCAGAGAGGCGATAATTCCATTTACAGCCAGGAAAATGAATTCATCGAGAAGGACAAACTGACGATCCCACAAATCATGGCAGAGGGGGCCTGGGACTATCCCCTTGGGTTAATGTTTGTCGTGCTTCTGGAACAGGTGATACAAATGACTGGAAGGAGGCCTATCTAAGATAACAAGTGACACTGGGCCTCAGTGTCAAGGCGAGAATAGTGGGAGCAAGATGGGGTCTGTCCCGTGCGGAATCCCAGGGCCTGGTTTGCCTGAGCGCCTGGTCTCCAGGAGAAGCAAGAAATAGAGAGTTTTGTCTGAACTCTCCCAGGTAACAGATGGAGGCCAACCGACACAGACCTCTTCAGCACTCACATGCCAGATGGAGACCCGAGACCCCTGCTTCAGGCCCAAAATTAGATTTTCTACTTTTTTTTTTTTTTTTTTTTTTTTGGACAGAGAGAGAGACAGAGATCACAAGCAGGCAGAGAGGCAGGCAGAGGCAGAGAGAGAAGCAGGCTCTTCACTGAGCAAGGAGCCCGATGCGGGGCTCGATCCCAGGACCCCGAGATCATGACCTTAGCCGAAGGCAGCAGTTTTAACCCACTGAGCCACCCAGGCGCCCCAGATTTTCTACTTTTGATTAGAAAGCAGGGGTCTAACCTGGGAGGCCTGTAGCTGGTGCCTGACACAGATGGCGCTTGGTAGAAGGCTCTGCGCCTCTGTGTCGTACACCCCTGGGAGGCTAAGTGGCCCAGAAAAGCCCGTTTGATTTTGTGGCTCATCCTTCCAATCTCCAGGGGCCATATGTCTGCTTCACTGCTGGGCATGGGTGAGGAGGCTTGACTTTTAAGCTTCTCCCTAGCCTTCTCCATATACCTTTCTTTCAGCTGCCCTGACCAGAGCCTTGGCTAAGGTTCCCAGGGAGCTTGTGTGTCAGGTAAAGATCACTGTGATTTCCAAAAATGGGTCTTCCGTTCCCCTTTACTTTTCTCCCTCTCCCTCCTCCTTGTCGGGAATAGTGTCATGGTTAAGAGTGGGACCCCTAGGTCACATCGCTCAGAATCCAGTCCCTGCTCTGTCTCCAGCTGTGTGGTCTTGGGCAGGTCGGGTTACTGCTCAGTGCCTCAGTTTCCTTATCTGTAAACTGGAGAAAACGCTTAGCCCGGAAAATGTCAGTTGTCATCTGTCGGTCTCTCACGTTTCCAGGGGCTCAGAATACAAAGACAAGTCACAGCCCGTGTCCTAACAGAGCATGACCTTAACATAAGTGTATGCAGGAGTCAGCAAAGGGCAGACTCTGGGGCAGAGGAAACCTTCCTCCTGTCAGATTTTCAAGTTTTGAGATCCTTTGAGTTCCCAGGTACCCAAGAAGCTCCCAGACTCCTTTGGGGCACAGATGCAGGCTGCCCACGTCCTTTCCTTCCCGCCAAACTCGGGTCTGGACTAGTGAGTGGGAGAAAATCTGCAAGCCCTTCAGCACTTTCCTTGTGGGCCCAGCTTCCTTCCCCTCTGGGGGTTAACTTTCACGGAGGACCCACCTTCCCAGATGAGAGGAAGAGCCCAGCCAACTCTCACTCCCTCTCGCCGCCTTTCCTAGCTTCCTGGGGTGGGGGTTCCAGAGAACTTCCCCCTGAGGAGTCCTGGTGGCCTTGCCTCGTCCCCTCCACCTCTGCTGGGCTGTGATCCTGGGGCACAGACCCCCTAAGCCAGTGACGTGCCCCCTGCTCCAGATTTCCCCTCTCTGGACCCGCTTTCCTCACAGTAAACAGGAAGCCATCTCTGCCCGGGGCTGGGGCAGGAACATGGCAGATCAGCTCTGAAGCCTGCAACAGTTGCTTTACATTTCAAAATTAGACTTTTTTCCTCCCCTTTTACCCATTCATTCATTCATTCATTCAGCACATTTACTGAGTAACCCGTGTGTGCCTGGCCTTGCTCTGGAGATAGTCAGTGGAGGCTGAGACATCATTGTCCACACATCTGAATCAGGGAAACAGATGGTGAGCAAATGACCTTATTGATGACTATAAAATTATATAGAGAAGTCTTGTGTCAGAATGGAATGTAATTCTCCATGAGAGCGTAACAAGCTGACTCACCCTAACTAGAATGTCACTAGGCAGAACGTTGGGGTAGGGAGGACGAAAAGAATCAAGATGTACAAAGGTCCTGGGGCAAATAGGTTGGCAATTCTTCGGAAGCTAAAGAAATCAACACAATGAACACAGGAGGATTTGTACATCAATGTTCATAGCGCCGTTACTCTTTACCAAAGCCAAAAAAGTGAAACAACCCCCAAACGTCCACCAGCTAATGAGTGGCTAAATAAAATGGAAGATCCAGGGGTGCCTGGGTGGCTCAGTGGGTTAAGCCTCTGCCTTCGGCTCAGGTCGTGATCTCAGGGTCCTGGGATCGAGCCCCATATCGGGCTCTCTGCTCAGCAGGGAGCCTGCTTCTCCCTCTCTCTCTGCCTGCCTCTCTGCCTACTGTGATCTCTCTCTCTGTCCAATAAAAAAAAAAAATCTTTAAAATTAAAAAAAAAAAAACATGGAAGATCCATACAATGAGTACTATTCAGCCCTAAAAAGGAATGAAATACTGATTTCCAGCACCGATGAACCTTGAAAACGTGAAGCTAAGTGAAAGAAGCCAGTCACCAAAGGCCACTGGCTTTATGATTGCATTTACGTGAAATGGCCAGATTAGACAGTTCCATGAAAAGTAGACAGAGGCTGTGGGGTGCGTGGGTTTGCTCAGGCTGCCACAGCGAACTACCAATGGGGCGCCTGGCTTCTCACGGAGCGTGCGGCTCTTGATCTTGGGGCCGTGAGTTCGAGCCCCACATCGGGTGTAGAGATTGTTTAAATAACCCTAAACATCAAAGTGCCACAGATGGAGTGGCTTAACCAACAGAAATTTCTTTTCTCACAGTTCCAGGGGCCAGAAGTCAGCGATCAGGTGGTTGAGAGAGTGGGTTCCTTCCGAGGCCTCTCTCCTTGGCTTGTAGAGGGCTGTTTTCCTGTGTCTTCACTTGGTCTTACGTTGTGTGTCCGTGTCCTGATCTGTCACTAGTCAACCTGGATTAGGGCCCACCCTAATGACCTCTTTTTACTTCATCAGAGAAGGTTTCTCCAAGTACATCCCATCTGGGGGTTAAGAACTCAACATATGAGCCTGGGTTCTTCAGTCGGTTAAGGATCTGCCTCTGGCTCAGGTCATGATCTCAGGGTCCTGGGATCGAGTACCATGTTGGGCTCCCTGCTATGATTTGTTTCTCTCTCTCCCTCTGCCTGCCTCTCCCCCTGCTTGTGCTCTCTTTCTGTCAAGTAAATAAATAAATTCTTAAAATACACACATACACACACACACACACACACACACACACTCAGAGGAGTCTCTGAGGTTTTAAAAACAAAAACGAAAGAATTCAACTTATGAGCCTGGGTGGCTCAGTCAGTTAAATGTCTGACTCTTGATTTCGGCTCAGGTCGTGATCTCAGGATGGTGAGATTGAGCCCTGAGCACTGGGCTCCATGCTCAGCATGGAACGTGCTTGAGATTTTCTCTCTCCCTTTTCCTCTGCCCCTCCCCTGGGTCCATGTGTGCACACTCTCTCGCACCCTCTCTCTCTCCCTCTCTCTCAAATAACTAAATAAATCTTTTTTTTTAAAGATTTTATTCATTAATTTGACAGACAGAGATTACAAGTAGGCAAGAGAGACAGGCAGAGAGAGAGGAAGGGAAGCAGGCTCTCCGTGGAGCAGAGAGCCCGATGCGGGGCTCCATCCCAGGACCCTGGGATCATGACCTGAGCCGAAAGCAGAGGCTTTAACCCACTGAGCCACCCAGGTGCCCCACTAAATAAATCTTTAAAAAATAAAAAAAGAATTGGGACACCTGAGTGGCTCAGTCAGTTAAGTATCTGCCCTCAGTTCAGGTCATGATCTCGGGGTCTTGGGATCAAGCCCTGTATCGGGCTCGTTGCTTGGTGGGGAGCCTGCTTCTCCCTCTGCCTCTTCCCATGTGCATTCTCTCTCTCTCTCTCTCTCTCTCTCTCAAATAAATAAGGAGGATCTTTAAAAAGAGAATTCAGCATATGAATCAGGGAGGACACAATTCCACTATAACTGGGGGAATGGAGTGACTGGTCATCAGTATGGGCTTCTTTTTGACCTGGTGAAAATGTTCTGGAATTAGTAGTGATCCATGCACAAATTTGTGAATGTACTAAAAACTGTACACACTGAAAGGATGAGCTTTGCCCTGGAGCAAGAAGGAGCCTGGTGTGCAGAGAGGAAGGAGAAAAATGGGGGGAGGTGAGCTGGTGGAGGTGGCGGGGCCCCATTCCCTAGGGCCTCTCAGTACTAGGAGCCCCATATTTCAAGAGTCTCCTCCCTAAATATGACGTTGCCCTTCTCCACAGTGTCTGGCTTTAGAGCTCATTATTAGGGACCTTTCAAACTAGGATGAGGATTGGGATTGGGACACTTCTTAACCCTTCAGGGGTCAACTCCTGTCCCTGGTAGGTGGTGTGCCACGGAGCAGATGGACACAGTTTGGGATGACCTCCTGCTCTTCTACGTCCTCGTCAACTAATAAGTCATCATTTCCAGCAGTCCACTGTGGTGGGTAGTGGTACGCTCTGGCCCAAAGTCACACGGCCCACACAGCTAATAAATGGCAGAGTCAGCTTGGCTCCGGGGGCCATGCTGCTCCCCACCACCCTGTGCTGCTCAAACAGCCCCTGAGTCAGGGCTTATGAGGTCATTATTACCCTCATTTGACAGATGAGGAAACTGAGGCACGGAGGGGTGAATGACTTGGCTTGGGCCATACTGTGAGCTAGGACGAGATGTTGGGAATGGTGTGGGCATGCCTATGGATTAGAGCCCTCGGTGCCCAGCGAATCCCAGAAAAAAAGCCGGAGGGAGGGTAGGTCTAGGGGGAGGGCTCTGATGGGGAGATGGGCAGGGCTCAGGGATGGCCACCTGCCTCACTGCATCCCCGCTTCCTCCAGGCCCTCAGCCCGTCCCTGGAGGCGGCTCCTTGGCCAGACTGCCTGGAGGGCCCACTCTGCCAGGGAAGTCGGGGTCAGTGTTAGAGGAGCTGAAGAGACACCAAAGGGGGTGCCTGGGGAGCAGGATTCCTGGATCCCTGGGCAGCCGCCTCCCAGCTTGGGGGTGGGTACAGCCGAGGCCCACGTGACACTGTGGCTGACATTCCTCAGTGGCCACGTGGCCCCAACTGGCAGGGACAGCTGCGGACAGGGGCTGGACCAGCTTTGTTCCCAGGGTGGCGCCCGCTCTCCATCCAGGCCCCACTCGGCTCCTGCCTGGCACAGCTCTCCTTCCTGGGGCTCCGTGGGCAACTGGCACTGGGGTCCCCGCCATGAACACCTAGAAGCCCAGAGCCACCAGGGTCTCTCCGTCCTCCTGTGGCCCAGGGCTCTGAAAGGATGGGGCAGGACCAGACGAAGCAGCAGATTGAGAAGGGGCTCCAGCTGTACCAGTCTAACCAGACAGAGAAGGCACTGCACGTATGGATGAAGGTGCTGGAGAAGAGCTCGGACCTCGTGGGGCGTTTCCGCGTGCTGGGCTGCCTGGTCACAGCACACTCGGAGATGGGCCGCTACAAGGAGATGCTGAAGGTGGGCCCAGGCTGGCTATCCCCAGGCTTCCGACCCTCCCGCCTCCTCAGACACCCCCTGTCCCCCAGGCTAGCCGCTCCACGGGGCCTCGGAGTCTAGTCTAACACCCTGTGGCCTTGAACTTCACCCTGAGAGTGAGGCAGAGCTTCTCCACTTCAGGGCTTGGCAATCTCCCAGCTGCGTCTGGCAGCTAGGTTCCAGCCTTCCCGTTTGGGATTCTGAGTTGGAGCCTGGGGCGGTGCTTAGGCTCCAGGTTTGGGGCTGGGGGTAGGAGGGTGGGTGGGTGGCCCAGGTACACTGGGGCCGAAAGGTGAGGGCTATGGGTCCGAGTGTGGCTCCAAGTCTAGCGCATCCGGCCCATGGCCAGAGAGCAGAGAACTCAGCCGAGGCCTTGGCTGTGAGGCAGGGAGGAGGCCCGGGTGTGAGGCTCAGAGGTCAGGCTGACCGCCCCGCCCCCACCCGCGGCAGTTCGCTGTGGTGCAGATCGACACCGCTCGGGAGCTGGAGGACGCTGACTTCCTTCTGGAGAGCTACCTGAACCTGGCACGCAGCAACGAGAAGCTCTGCGAGTTCCACAAGACCATCTCCTACTGCAAGACCTGCCTCGGCCTGCCCGGCACCAGGGCTGGCGCCCAGCTCGGCGGCCAGGTCAGCCTGAGCATGGGCAATGCCTTCCTGGGCCTCAGCCTCTTCCAGAAGGCCCTGGAGAACTTCGAGAAGGCCCTGCGCTATGCCCACAACAATGATGACGCCATGCTCGAGTGCCGCGTCTGCTGCAGCCTGGGCAGCTTCTACGCCCAGGTCAAGGTGGGCC
>PISX010035311.1:0-13042 GCA_004024625.1 Mellivora capensis
TGGGAGAACAGCTAAGAGCACATACGCCGAAAGGAATAGCGGATACAGGGCCACACGGGATGTGAGAGGCCAGGACTCATAGTCTGAGTCCAAGGAGAGGGTTACTGAAGGTGTCAAGGCATGGAACCTAAGAGAATGGAAAAGCTGGGGCAAAGGTTTATAAAATGGTTTGTAAACTGAGGGACTATGCAGAAGGGAGTTCACCCACCACCCCGACGGCTAAGGGTGGTCTCCTGTACCTAAAGTGCAAGCCATGTGCAAGCTTCCCCAGTGGGCAGCATCTCACATGCATTGTTACAGCTTGCTGCTGGGGGGTTCCAGTGGGTCCAGGGGAGCCCACCGGGGGAGGGCCTGCGGAACCCGGCACCTGGTTTCCCCTGGACTTCGCCCCAGATGCCTTTCCCTTAGTGACGTTGCTCTGTATCGTTTCACTGTAATAAATCACAGCCGTAAGTAGGACTCTGTCCCAGTGAGTCATCACACCTGGGTATGTGTGTTGGGGACCTCGATGTGGGGGACGGGAAGAGAAAGGAGAGAAGGCCCAGTCAGCTAGACACATCAAGGAGGTCAATTTCCACATGGGAAGGCTGTCAAAATCCTTAACATGGATAAATAAGGAAGATTTTTTAAAAAGATAACGAAGTGGGTATCATGCCCTTTGATCCAGTGATTCCACTTTTACAGACTGACCCTATAAAATTCAGGCACACACGAAGGATGCATACACCAGGCTGTACCCCACAGCACTGAATCCCATCACAAAAGCCAACAGTCCTTTAAAGGAAACTGGCCGAATAAACAACAGTACACCCATACCACGGGCCAGTCGTGCAGCCAGGAAGATATGCGAGGAGTGCCACATGTACTAAAACCTCCGAAATGCATTCACTGGGGAAAGCAGCACACAGAGCAGTGTCTATGCAGGCACACTCGGAGAGACTGCGGGCTCAGCTTCCGGGCCACTTCGGTAAAGTGCAGAGGGCAGTAAAGCTCTTCAGATATGCTGTTTGGTTTCCCAGTGCAGGGAGAAGTTACATTTACATGATACCACAGTCTATTAAGTATGCAATGGCACTACACCTAAAACAAAAAGTACTTTTTTTTAATTTAAAAATACTGCTACAGGGGCACCTGGGTGGCTCAGTGGGTTAAAGCCTCTGCCTTCGGCTCAGGTCATGATCTCAGGGTCCTGGGATCGAGTCCCGCTTCGGGCTCTCTGTTCAGCGGGGAACCTGGTTCCCCCCTCTTTCTCTGCCTGCCTCTCTGCCTACTTGTGATCTCTCTCTCTGTCAATAAATAAAATCTTAAAAAAAGAAACACCTTTAAAAAATAAAAATACCGCTATAAAATGCAAACCATCATCTGAGCTTTCAGCAGGTTGTAATCACTGATCACTGGAATTGAAATGATAATAATGAAAAAAGTCTGAAGTGTTCCAAGAATTTCCAAACTGTGACACAGACACGAAGAGAGCAAACGCTGTTGGGAAAATGGCGCTGACAGGCCTGACGTGGACCTGCCACAGACCCTCACTTTGCCAGAAGCACCACAAAATGAGGTCTGTAGTGAAGAAACAGGATCAACAAAAGTATACAACACACACTCTGGGATATTCACGTGTACTCTCAGGAAAGATATACAAAACCCTGGTAAATATGGTTGCCTTCAGGGAGCAGAACCAAGCACCAGGTCAGAAGGAAAATTTATGGCTTAATGTAACCCTTAAATACAGTTTGAATTTTTAAAAATGATTTACACATACTGTCATTAGATTTTAAAAAGAATAATAGAAAAAGGAAAAGCCACTGGGTATGACATAATGAAATTAAATTTGGAACACAGATTATCCTCAAACTATTCAGGGCTTGGCAGCATGGGAGGAGGCATAGTTAAACAGCAGAAAGACATGGAAAGAAATGGAAACCCACAAAAGGGAAGCTGATTTGGGGAGGAAGACATGACTTTAGTTATAAACTCCTCAGTCCTGAAAGGCCGGCAGAGCATCTAAGAGCATTAGGTAAAAGGCCAGAACTGCTCACATATTGTGTACATACTCAGGAGGTCTAACAGTGATCAGTAAAGACACAAAATGGAAAAGACATGACTAGTAAAGACAAAGAGGAAATTAAGAAAGAGTTAAAAAAAAAAATCAGAGGGCAGAGCTGTAGTGAGGGAATGAAGACTGCAGAACGGATGCTGCCTCAGAACACTAGTCTGCAAGGGGAGAAAAAGAAGGACACAGGGCTGGACGAGACCATGGAGGTTAAGATTTTTACTCTTTTGGGGCGCCTGGGTGGCTCAGTGGGTTAAGCCTCTGCCTTCAGCTCAGGTCTTGATCTCAGGGTCCTGGGATCAAGCCCCGAATCGGGCTCTCTGCTCAGCAGGGAGCCTGCTTCCCCCACCCCCCTGCCTGCCTCTCTGCCTACTTGTGATCTCTGTCAAATAAATAAATAAAATCTTAAAAAAAAACTATTAAAAAAAAAGATTTTACTCTTTTGTGTTTTAAGATTCAGTAATAGGGCATAAAGGGGGCTATTCAGAATACGAAGGAGAGAAGGATAAATGTGGAAGTGAGGTTCCCAAGGAGACTGGAAGGGTGTTCCCAAGGAGACTGGAAGACTCACACAAGTGTGAGTCATTGCTAAACAGCGTCTTAACCAGCTCACACTAGGTCACAGATTAAGAACTGCATAAACAGCAATCAGTGAAATGAATTAGGTATGAGAAAGCACACAGAACAGTTACACAGTGCACTTTGCTTTTTCCAAGAAGACCATGTGGATAGAATTTGCTGCCAATGTGGATGGAAATTTTAGAAACATTAAGAAAAATTAAAAGGCAGTAGTTACTGTGTCTTCCTGATAAGTCAACAAACACATGAGTGTCCACACTGCTTAAGCTCTTCTCCCATCTGCAGCTAGCTGCCCTTCCAATGTTCAAAACACAATGGGTAAAAGAAATAGAGGCTGCCGAGTAATTTAGAGATTTTAAGTCAATCGATTAGGATATTGTAAAAACTAGACTTAAAAAGAACTATTTTCTTGCAAAGCATTACAGTTATTTTGCTAGTGAGCATAGCAGTCAGTGTGAGCACTTGGTGTTATGAATATTTTTTTAATAAGTTAAAGACGGAGCACAATGTCATTTTTTAAAAAAGTTTTACTTATCTTAGATTGAGAGACAGAGATAGAGAAAGGCATTTGGGGGGGTGGGAGGGTGGGGAGAAAGAGAATCCCAAACAGACTCTGCACCGAGCACAGAGCCCAACGCAGAGCTCGATCTCATGACCCTGAGATCACAACCTGAGCCAAAATCAAGAGTAAGATGTGCTGCCCCAGCAAAATGTCATTTTTGCTATTCAGGTCAATCTTCCTATCTCTACCCTTTTCTGCTTGTGAAAACAGACTATAAAACAGAAAAGCTTTAAAAAAAAAAAAAAAAAAGGAAAAGAAAGGCTATTTGCCAAAAATCTTTACTGTGGAAGAATGTGTCACCATAAACTACCCTCAGAGCAGCAGCGAGGCCGCATGGACGCCCTGGCAGTTTCCCGCCCTGGAGCAGCACTGTCTCTGGGCCCTTCGGCAGGAAACGAATGTCAGTTTACTCTTGTTTCAACCCTGCAGCTGAATGTGCTAAACCCAGAAATTACAGGAATCATCAGCATGCTTGTAGCAGGATGCACAGGGATTTTAATCTAAAAAATGACTCTAAATCGCACTCAGACGAGGCACCTTCGTGCAGGAAGGGCAGAACTGCGGAGCGTCAGCTGACCATCCCTTCCGCCTCCTGGCGGGAGCCAGGACTATACTCCAGGCGCCTTTGTGGACAGTTTTGGTTTTTTGTTTTTTTTTTAAATCTTTGCAGAAAGTCCATCCACAACCTTGAGATGTTGTTATTGTTGTTTTTTAAGTAGGCTCCACGCCCAGCAGGGAGCCCAGTGTGGGGCTTGAACTCACAACCCTGAGATCAAGACCTGAGCTGAGATCAAGACACTTAACCAACTAAACTACCTGGGCATCCCCAACCTTGAGATCTTTTTAAGTTGAAGATACAGAAAATCATTTTAAATGTCTCACTGACTTCAAACTCAGTCTTCCTTTTTAAAGGACAACTACTACTGAAGGCTATTTCTTCTAAAATGGAACTTGCTTGAGTGCTGGTTGTCCCTACTCTGCACAATGACATCAAAACCTGGATAAAAAAAAAGAGTTACAACTAGAAAGTAAGTAACAAAAAAAGGGGACCACAAACACTAATGAGACTGGCTTACCTGCTTCAAGGTCTCTCTTGCCCACCAGTCTCCTGGGGGGATGGTTACAAAAGAAAAGCAGCAACTCTATCTCAGACCTAAATTCAGGATTCAGCTTCAGATATGTGGAAACCAGACATTTCTAAAGACTGTTGCCACCACATAAAACTAAAACAAGTTCATTACTTCCCAGGCTGTTCCTGAAACTTCCAGCAATTGCAGTCACTAGGGCTCTTGGACCACAAGATCCTAATTCTTCTCTTTAGCCATCTTCCCCCTAGCTTTTGAACTTTTCCCCATACAAGTACAAAACAGTATTTGAAAGGCAGAGGAAAAAGCTGAGACCCGGTTCTCATGAACCGGGTCTAATGAAAAAAGAAAATTAAAAATTTGTAGAGCAATGAATCCATTTTCCTTTGAAAATTATGTCTTGTAATTATCTTCCCAGCACCACCAAAGTTGGCTTCCCCGCACTGTACCCCCATGCTCTCCATTCAGAACACATCCTCACCACCCTGTATTGTGAGCGTGACTTTGTCCTCCACTCGACTGAGCTCCACCACAGTCCCTGTCACAGTCCCTTTCCATATGTTTACTGAATTTGATGGTCTCTCCTCCCCAGCAATGGATAATTACTATCCAATTGGATTTGCTCTAAATCCCACCACGGATAAAAAGTGACTGTATAGCAATCACTTACCGGGTTATAGATGATATTCTGCAGGTTTGTCAAGGACAACATCACTCTTTTCCACCCTACTGTTGGTTGAGGTCTCTCCTCTGTGTAGGATCTAAGATTTTAAGCAAGTTTCATTTAAAGGCTTCCCAGATTGAAACTGATGCTCTTGCCCTGTGGGAAATTAAAAGACAGCAAGAAAAATTAGCACACATTGTTTTTCTTTTTAACTATGTTTAATTTAAATTACAAATTATTTTACTTATATCTACCAAATAATAGGATATTACAATCAAAGCTGTGACCCCAATTCTTTCATTGTGTATGTGCACACTAAATAATTTTGTTCTCGAGTGCACATGGAACCTTCTCCAAAACAGACCACATACTGGGTCACAAATCAGGGCTCAACCGATGCCAAAAGACTGAGATTATTCCCTGCATATTCTCAGATCACAATGCTTTGGAACTGAACCACAAGGAAAAGTTTGGAAGGAACTCAAACACCTGGAAGCTAAAGACCACCTTGCTTAAGAACGCTTGGATCAACCAGGAAATCAAAGAACTTAAACAATTCATGGAAACCAATGAGAATGAAGACGATTTGGTCCAAAACCTATGGAATACAGCAAAGGCGGTCCTAAGGGGGAAATACATAGCCATCCAAGCCTCCCTCAAAAAAACTGAAAAATCCAGAAAACACCAGCTGTCTCTACACCTTAAAGAACTGGAGAATCAACAATAAATTAAGCCAACTCCACACATAAGAAGGGAAATAATCAAGATTAGAGCAGAGATCAATGAGATAGAAACTAGAGAAACAGTAGAACGCATCAATGAAACTAAAAGCTGTTTTTTTTAAAGAATCAATAAGATCGATAAACCACTGGCCAAACTAACCCAAAAGGAAAGAGAGAAGACCCAAATTAATAAAATTATGAATGAAAAGGGAGAGATCACAACACTAAGGAAATAGAAACATCATCAGAAATTATTATCAACAGTTATATGCCAATAAGTTAAGCAACCTAGATGAAATGGATACATTCCTGGAAAACTATAAACTTCCAAAATTGAACCAGGAAGAAATTGACAACCTGAATAGACCAACATCTAGTACCGAGATTGAAGCAGTGATCAAAAACCTCCCAAAAAACAAGAGCCCAGGACCTGATGGTTCCCTGGGGAATTCTACCAAACTTTCAAAGAAGAAATAACACCCATTCTCCTGAAGCTGTTTCAAAAAATTGAAGCAGAAGGAAAACTTCCAGACTTTTTTTTTTTAAAGATTTTATTTATTTATTTGACAGAGAGAGATCACAAGTAGGCAGAGGCAGGCAGAGAGAGAGAGGAGGAAGCAGGCTCCCCGCTGAGCAGAGAGCTGGATGCAGGGCTCCATCCCAGGACCCTGGGATCATGACCTGAGCCGAAGGCAGAGGCTTTAACCCACTGAGCCACCTAGGCATCCCCAGACTCCTTTTATGAAGCCAGCATTACCCTGATCCCCAAACCAGGCAAAGACTCCACCAAAAAGGAGAATTTCAGACCATTATCACTGATGAATATGGACGCTAAGATTCTCAACAAGATCCTAGCAAACAGGATCCAAGAGCACATTAAAAAAAGATTATCCACCACGACCAGGCAGGATTCATCCCTGGGTTGCAAGTATGGTTCAACATTCGCAAATCAATCAATGTGATAGAACCAATCAATAAGAGAAGAGAGAAGAACCACATGGTCCTCTCAATTGATGCAGGAAAAGCATTTGACAAAATCCAGCATCTGTTCCTGATTAAAATGCTTCAAAGTATAGGGACAGAGGGACCATTCCTCAACTTCATAAAATCTATCTATGAAAACCCCACAGCAAATATCATCCTCAATGGGACAAAGCTCACAGCCTTCCCGTTGAGATCAGGAACATGACAAGGATGCCCACTCTCACCACTCTTGTTCAACATAGTATTAGAAGTCCTAGCAACAGCAATCAGACAACAAAGAGAAATAAAGGTATCTAAATTGGCAAGGAAGAAGTCAAACTCTCTCTCTCTTTGCAGATGACATGATGCTTTATATGGAAAACCCAAAAGACTCCACCCCCAAACTACAAGAACTCATACAGCAATTTAGTAATGTGGCAGGATACAAAGTCAATGTACAGAAATCAGTTGCTTTCTTATACACTAACAATGAAAATACAGAAAGGAAATTAGAGAATCAATTCCATTTACTATAGCACCAAGAACCATAAGATACCTGGGAATAAACCTAACCAAAGAGGTAAAGGAGCTATACCTCAAGGAACTACAGAACTCATGAAAGAAATCGAAGAAGGCACAAAAAGATGGAAGACCATTCCATGCTCTTGGATCGGAAGAATAAACATTGTTAAAATGTCTATACTGCCTAGAGCAATCTATACTTTTAATGCCATTCCAATCAAAATTCCACCGGTATTTTTCAAAGAGCTGGAGCAAATAATCCTAAAATTTGTATGGAATCAGAAGAGACCCCACATTGCTAAGGAAATGTTGAAAAAGAAAAACAAAACTGGGGGCATCACGTTGCCTGATTTCAAGCTTTACTACAAAGCTGTGATCACCAAGACAGCATGGTACTGGCAAAAACAGACACACAGACCAGTGGAACAGAGTAGAGAGCCCAGATATGGACCCTCAACTCTATGGTCAAATAATCTTCGACAAAGCAGGAAAAAATATACAGTGGAAAAAAGACAGTCTCTTCAATAAATGGTGCTGGGGAAATTGGACAGCTATATGTAGAAGAATGAAACTCGACCATTCTTATATCGTACACAAAGATAAACTCGAAATGGATTAAAGACCTCAACGTGAGACAGGAATCCATCAGAATCCTAGAGGAGAACATAGGCAGTAACCTCTTCGATATGAGCCACAGCAACTTCTTTCAAGATAGGTCTCCAAATGCAAAGGAAACAAAAGTGAAAATGAACTTTGGGACTTCATCAAGATCAAATGCGTCTGCACAGCAAAGGAAACAGTCAACAAAGCAAAGAGGCAACCCACGGAATGGGAGAAGATATTTGCAAATGACAGTACAGACAAAGGGCTGATATCCAGGAGCTATAAAGAACTTCTCAAATGCAACACACACAAAACATAATCATGTCAAAAAATGGGCAGAAGACATGAACAGACACTTCTCCAATGAAGACATACAAATGGCTATCAGACACATGAAAAAATGTTCATCATCACTAGCCATCAGGGAGATTCAAATTAAAACCACATTGAGATACCACCTCACACCAGTTAGAATGGCCAAAATCAGCAAGATAGGAAACAACGTGTGTTGGAGAGGATGTGGAGAGAAAGGGGAACCCTCTTACACTGTTGGTGGGAATGCAAGTTGGTACAGCCACTTTGGAGAATAGTGTGGAGATTCCTCAAAAAATTAAAAATAGAGCTTCCCTATGACCCCGCAATTGCACTACTGGGTATTTACCCCAAAGATACAGATGTAGTGAAAAGAAGGGCCATCTGTACCCCAATGTTTATAGCAGCAATGGCCATGGTCGCCAAACTGTGGAAAGAACCAAGATGCCCCTCAATGGACGAATGGATAAGGAAGATGTGGTCCATATACACTATGGAGTATTATGCCTCCATCAGAAAGGATGAATACCCGACTTTTGTATCAACATGGACGGGACTGGAGGAGATTATGCTGAGTGAAATAAGTCAAGCAGAAAGAGTCAATTATCATATGGTTTCACTTATTTGTGGAAAGTAACAAATAACACAGAGGACATGGGAAGATGGAGAGAAGGGAGTTGAGGGAAATTGGAAGGGGAGATGAACCATGAGCGACTATGGACTCTGAAAACCAATCTGAGGGTTTTGAAGGGGCGGGGGGTGGGAAGTTGGGCCAGACTGGTGGTGGGTATTGTGGAGGGCACATATTGCATGGAACACTGGGTGTGATGCATGAACAATGAATTCTAGCACACTGAAAGAAATTTAAAAAATTAAAAATTTAAATAAATAAATAAATAGTTTTGGATCATCAGTGCAGGAAATAGTGATTTAAAATATACATTAGTAGAAAAGATGGCTCAAAATGGCCACATAGGTAGATCCGGAGCTCAACTCCTCCCAAGGACACAACAAACCTACAACTACATATGGCAAACCTCCTTCTAAAGGGGGACTTAAAAACTGGATGAACAGGGACGCCTGGGTGGCTCAGTTGGTTAAGCAGCTGCCTTCGGCTCAGGTCATGATCCCAGCGTCCTGGATCGAGTCCCACATCGGGCTCCTTGCTCAGCAGGGAGTCTGCTTCTCCCTCTGCCTCTGCCTGCTACTCTGTCTGCCTGTGCTCTCTCTGACAAATAAATAAATAAAATCTTTAAAAAAAAAAAAAAAAAAAAAAACAAAACTGGATGAACAGCACTTCCACAACAAGACACAGCCCAAGACAGGTAGACAGGGCAGAAATCTTGTCTCACTAATGGAAAAACCACACCCAGGCATGGTATTGCACAGTCCACACAGATGTAAGGTATGGAAATTTTCCCAAAGGAGTGAGAAATTCAAACTCACATCAGGCTTTATATCCTGCACAGATGAGATGGCCCCCCAAACAAATGGCTTTCAAAACCAACAGAGAATCACCCATACAAACTATAGGAATCTAGGGAGGGAAAACCCATTCTTAAAGGGCCTGTGCAGACTCATTTGACCCAGAAACCAGCACAAAAATACCAGACAAAAAGCACAGAGACTACAGATGAAGGAGACCCCTTATTAACCTTGGGCCATCTGTTGGAGAGGCAGGGGACTGCTGGGTCTCTCCCCGGGACTGAGACACCAGCAGCAAGCAATTTTTGCTGTCTCCTTCTGTCATGCTGATCTGCCCTCTAGACTGCTAGTGTCAGGGGGTGCACGCTGTTGAGAGCCCCACAGGACCCTGTGCTTCTGTGTGGCCTCGCAGCCAAGGGAGCGATAACCCCGCCCACCAGAGCAACCTGGCAGCCAGCTGGCTGGGAGGACAACTGCAGTCCAAGCACTGCCCCAACAAGGACAACTGCAGTCCAAGCACTGCCCCAACAAGGACAACTGCAGTCCAAGCACTGCCACAACAGGAGGTCACGTGCAGCCCACAAAGGGGAAAGCCCTGGAGCAAGGGTCTATGGAGGCCAAGAGGATTGTGTTTCTGTGCCCCACAGGACATCTACATACAGTTGCTCCTTCAAGACCAAGAGACATAGCGAAGTACCTAATACACAGAACCAGGGACAGGCAAAATGAAGAGACAGGAAAATATGTTCCAAACAAAAGTACAACAACAAAGAATAAACAAAAAATAATAAAAATTTAAAAAAAAAAAAAACAAGACAAAACTTCAGAAAAAGAACAGAAATAAGCAATCTACCCAATAAACAGTTCAAAGTAATGGTCAAAAAGACACTGACCTAGGGAGAAGAAATGAGTGAACACATTGAGAACTTCAACAGAAAATATAAGAAAGTACCAATCACAGTTGAAGAATACAAAAACAGAAATGAAAAATACACTAGAGGGAATAAACAGCAGATTAGATACAGAAAAATGGATCAGAGGTCTGGAAGACAGGGTAGTGGAAATCATCCATAATGAACAGCAAAAAAAGAAAATAAGTTTAAGTACAAGATAGTTTAAGGGACCTCTAGGACAACATCAAGTATACTAACATTCACATTATAGGGGTCCCAGGAAAAAAAAATAGAGAAGGCAAACAACTTTTTAAAGAAATAATGGCCAAAAATTTCCCAAACCTGAGGAAGGGAACAGACATCTAGGTCCAAGAAGCACAGAGAGTCCCCCCAAAAATGAACCCAGATAAATCCACGCAGTCATGTTACAATTAAAACGTTAAAAATAAAGTGAGAATCTTAAAAGCACCAAGAGGGAAAAAAAAGGGCGGAACACCTCCTCCCCATTGGATTATCAGCTGATTTTTTTCAGTAAAAACTTCTCAGGCCAGGAGCGAGAAACACAATATATTCAAAGTGCTAAAAGGAAAAACTAACAAACAAGAATACTCTACCCAGCAAGGTTATCATTCAGAACTGAAGGGGAGGTAAAGAGTTTCCCAGAAAAGCAAAAGCTAAGGAACTTACTGCATCACCACTAAACTGGCTTTACAAGAAATATTAAAGGGACTTCTTTAAGCAGAAAACACCATAACGAGAAGAAATATATTTTTAAAATCTCTCTGGTAAAGGCAAACATAATTAATTAATTAATTAATTAATAATTAGCCAAGGGACACACAAAATAAAAGGATGTAAGACATGACATTAAAAAGACATAGAATGAGAGTAAAAATGTACTTTTACAACATGCGCCAACTTACGCAACCACCAACTTAAAACAGACCGCTATATACGAGGTTGTTACATATGAGCCTCATGGTAACCACAAACTAAAAGCCTATAATAGACAAACACGCATAAAAGAGAAAGGAATCCAAACATCACACGGAAGAAAGTCATAAAATCACAAGAGAAGAAAAAGAGAACTACAAAATCAACCAGGAAACAATCAATAAAATGGCAATACATACTTTTCAATTACTTTTAATGTAAATGGACTAAATGCTCATTAAAAGACTTAGGATGGCTGAGTACATTTCACAAAACTAAACAGAAAAAAAAAAAACCAAAAACCAAAACCAAAACAATAAGGTGGAGTGTAAGGTCCTACCTATTTAGCCAGAGCAGCTCCACCTCGGTAGAACAGCCATTTTGTTGTTTATGCAGTAAAACTTAAACTGACCCTGCCCCTTCCCCACCAGGGGACTTACTTAAAAGGAAGTCCGGGAAACCAGTAAAATGTGGTCCACCAGTCCCTGATAACAGAGCCCAAATACAAGGGCGGGTCAGGTCAAGTGGAGATAACAGAGCCCGGATGCAGGGATGAGTTAGGCCAGGTGGAAACATCCAATCAGTGGGGGCGCATACTGTCACCTTAGCTACCAAAGAGTGTGGGGGCCCCCCCGCCCCCCCTTTTGGGCGCCAATTCTGACCAAGGTGATAGGTTAGTTCAAATAGCTACTATGGGGTGAATTGTAGTTCAATTGGCCACCCGTGTGGGACCTACCATGACTGTGCAGCTTTCTCTGTGTATTGCGATCTCATTGGCCACCTGTGTGCGGCCAGGCCTAACCACATGGCCTTTGCTCTATAAAAGTTAGTCTGTGAGGCAGGGAGGGGTCGCTCTCTCTGTAAAAGGCAGCCCCGAACCTTCAGGTTTGATTCTCGATGCTTGGCGCGCAAAATAAAGCTTTGCCTGACCTTCGCTTTGTATCAGTCTCGCTCCTTTGATTACGGACCTCTCAGGAGGAAGGCTGGGAAGATGGTGCAGCAGAACCCTCAGCCCACCCTGTTCCACAGACAGAATTAGACACCCATATGAGAGAAAAAACAGAAAACAACCTGAAGGCAGAACAAACTCCAGAACTAAATGCAGAGAAAAGACCACAGGGAAAAGGGCAGGAAGGGTGGAAACACAGAGAGGAGCTGAACAGACTATGATGAGCCTCCCAAAGATGGGAGGAACGCGCAGGCCGGGAGAAGGGGACAGATCATGCTAAGATCACATGGAGAAGACGAATTCCCTTAATATCTGGCTTTGAAAGCCAGAGGGGCTGAATTTTGTGAGTCTGTTCAACCAGCGGTACTTTAAGTCTGGAATTATAAAAATCAGTGGGCCCAGCTGTGGAAGAGCCCCGAGAATGAGCAGCTCAGTCCTCACCCTTAAAGAAAGAGCCCAACAAACAGCCTAGAGAGATACAGAATAGAAGCGGCAATTCGAAAAATGCTTGGGGCCCATGGGAGGGAGATTTATTTACTAATCTCAGAGCAGGTCCTAGAGGGGCAGGGGTCACTGGAGTACTCCTCCAGGAACAAAGAAACTGACAAGCACCATTTCCCTCCCCTGCCCTCCCCCCAGCATAAATACAGAGCAATCTGTGGGAACCAGCGCTGTGCTGACTCACTACCTAACTTGCTTCCATGGTTCCCCGCTCGCTGGGCTTCAGGAATATGCCCCTTTCAGCCAGGCGTGCTTCAGTTCACTTCTGGACCGCTC
>PISX010035312.1:0-13048 GCA_004024625.1 Mellivora capensis
CCCCATACCACTCCGAGGGGCCATTGGGACAATAAAAACACACAGTTCTTTGTGGCCCTATTAGACACCAGGGCCCAAGTTACTGTCATTACACGTGACCCAAGTCGCTGCCAGTCAATTTCTTTAAATTTCCAAAAGGGGAGCCCTTCTACCTACAGGTCATCACCAGTAAAATAATCAAAGGCCAACAAATCCATTCAGATGTAACTATTGGGACCCCATTCACCTCAAAAACCTTCCTCTGGTTGTGGCCCCCTGGCTTTTTTTCCCTATTATAGGCATGGATGTACTGACACAATGTCATGCCACAAGGAACAAGACCAAGTTTTTGGCCTTCCTGGTGGGACTTGCCAAATGGACACTAGTGACTTTCCCTCCCCCAGTCAAGATGGTAAACATTCCCAAATACCAACTCAAATGAGGCACTAAAAGCCTATGCTTGGTCATTAAAGATATTCTTGGGGCAAGAGTCACTAAGCCCACAATCCCCCCCTTTCAATAACCCCATCTGGACAGTACTATTGAACGGCACCTCACCACTGACTAGAAGACCCTCACTGCTCAGCTTCCTCCAATTAAGGCTCTAATTCCTAATACTATAGAACTGATTGAGGACATACAATGGGCCCAGGGAGCATCCTTCACGGTCCTTGACCTAGCTAATATGCTCTATTCTGTTCTTATCAAGGAGGAATCCCAAAGTCAATTTACTTTCACTTTGGAAGGGACTCAGTATACATTTTTGAGATTCCTAATGGCATATTTAAACAGTCCTGCAACTGCACATAATCTCTGCCACTAGGATTTAAATACCTTATAATTGGAAAGGTGCCAATTTGGGCATTATATTGTTGACATGATTATGAGGGGTCCCTCTGAGGAAGAAGTGTGGGCAGTTTAGTACACCCTCACACACTACTTAAACAAATGCAACTGGGCAATTGCCCTCCCCCACCCCGCCAAGGTCTAATGCCCAGCCTCATCTGTCAAGTTTCTGGGCATCATGTAGCCCTCTAAAGGCCAAGGAATTCCTAAATGTCAATTAGTCACCATTAAGCCACCTACTACACTCAGCCACAACACATACTAGGTCTTCTTGTGCTCTGGATGTGACACATCCCTCACCTCTCACTAATTCTTCACTCTATATATGCAGTCACACCTGGCACCTACCACTGGGGTGGGGCCCAACACTATGCTGTGGAAGTTGCCCAGCAGGCAGCCCAACAAAACTTACCTTAGTCCCCTCTGCTTCCAAATATGAGGTCAAGACCTTGGTCTCCTGGGGTCTCTGAACCAAACATAGGTCTGCCTGGCTTCCTATGGGGTTCTGGACTAAGTGCTTACCCTTAGTGACAGCACAATATACTCCCATTGAGTGCCAGATTTGGGCATCCTACTGGTCTCTTTTAGAAGCTGAGGCCCTAACTAGCTCCCACCCAGTACTACTCTGCACACAAGTTCCTATGATGCCCTGAGTTAGAGATGTATCCCAGCAGAAGGTCAGCACAGCCACTGATGCCTCCTTGGTAAATGGTAGCTTCAGGAAAGGGCTAAACCAAACATCAAAGGCCTTTCCAAATTACGGGATGATGTGGCTTCCCCCATGCCAAGCCACTTACTTGAGATCCTTGAGGAAGGAATAGTGGCACTCCTGCTTCCTCCTCCTCTATCTGGGAGGCTCCTTGGGACTCAATGTCTGAGATGGACAAGGACTTGGTATTCTTCGTGGATGGCAGCATCACCACCCTACACAACGCACTCACCAGAGAGCCACAGCATCCCACCTGGCCTCAGGTACCTCTCCAGTCAAGGAGAGCACTCCCAGCTCAGGCCGACTGGCAGAACTTGTAGCTGTTCACCTAGTCCTTGGGGACACCAGAAAATGGGGCCTTTTGCAGAGCCATATTATGTGGGCTGTTCCTAACGGTCTTATGGTTTGGTCTGGCCAATGGCTAAGGGACAATTTTCTCACACAAGCCCAACTGGGGTGCTCAGATGTAAAAGGAATTAGCAGAGTCTCCAATTCCTACCATTGTTATTCACACTTCTGCATAACTCACCACTTTACCACTCTACACCAAAAGCCATTTTCAACAATATCACAGACTCCTTTCAGTCGGTTAAGTGGCCGGCTCTTGGTTTTGGCTCATGTCATGATCTCAGGGTCCTGGGATCAAGCCCTATGTCAGGCACCATGCTCAGTGCAAAGTATGCTTCAGGATTCTCTTGCTCTGCCCCTCCCCCAGCTTGCTTGTGCTCACTCTAAAATAATCTTTTATTTTTTTTAAGATTTTATTTGTCAGAGAGATAGAGAATGGACACAAGCAAGGGGAACAGCAGGCAGAAGGAGAAGCAGTTTCTCTGCTGAGCAAGGAGCCTGATGCAAGACTCGATTCTAAGACGCTGGGATCATGACCTGAGCCAAAGGCAGACACTTAACTGACTGAGCCACCCATGTGTCCCTAAAATAACCTTCTAAAAAAATTACACACACACACACACACACACACACACACACACACCCCAATATCACAGACTCCCTCACTAAATCCTCCACAGTTTGCCCAGTACAGATAGCTCAGGGGACTGACCCTTGCCAAGAGCTCACAAAAGGGACCCACATAACCTTGGATCTTGGGGAATTCATGCTTTAGTAACTTGGGCTCAAGTGAGGAGACTCATCCTCTCCTTAGCAGCAGCCGAGGCTATGATGGATACGTGCGATCTCTGCTCCCAGACCAAACAATGGAGGCTATCTACATGGGGACATGTCCCCTGGAGAGACAAACTATACTTCCTCTGGCAGATTGATTTCATCTACCTTCTGCCGCCTTCTGCTGAGGCTTCCAGGTATATCATCACAATCATCAGTACTTACATGGAACTCCTCCGGGTGGCCCCCACCTGGAATTCCTTCCTCCTTGCTAAAATGTATTCTTGCTCCCTCTAACTGCCAGACACACTGACTCTGACCAGGTACCCACTTTGCCTCCTAGGAGGCTCAGCGATGGGCTCTCCAAATAAGATTCTTTGCAACTTCCATCTAGGTAGTCAGGTGGCTAGGCTCACAGAGCATCCTAACAGCCTTCTTAAAGAGACACTACTTGAAATACTTTCAAGCAAGTAGTCCCCTAAATGGATCAAACTCTTGCCCCAGCCCTTCATCTTGCTTAATTCTGACCCCCAGGGCCTCCATTTCTCACATACCAATTATCATACAACTTGCAAAATCCCACATCTGGTCATCTCTGGCAACCCCCAAGCTTTTTCACTCCCAAGACAACGTGCGCTTTATTTCACCCTCTGACTCCACTGCCCCTTCCACTCTGAGTTTTCAGTCATCTCACCACCTGCTTCATGCTGGTAACCTGACTGAGGGCATACAAGATTCCCTTATCACTGAGTGTCCCCCAGGACGAAAGCCCACCAGATGAGTGCAAGTTCATTTGTTTGGAAACCCTGACAACAGTGAGGACTTTCCAAAAGGAGCCGCCTCCATGCTGGCCACCTTCACTGAATACAGTAGTTATAAGGGCTGGCTAATGAAACTTAATCCCCTTACTAATTTATAGGTAGTATAAACACCCTGCAAGTAACCAGTGACAGAGTTTAGGTGTCTGAAAGAGGGAAAGACACTCTCCAGTTGGTAGACATGAGTCATATTTAGAGAGGAGTATGGAGGGAAAGTTGCAGGTCATGGCCTTATCCCACACTAGACCAGGTAATCCAGTACTTTCTCAGCAAGACCATGCTCACCCATTAACCAATATACAAATAGCTCATGCAGAAGGAACCCGACCCAACCTCATGCTCTATGTGGCTATGGCTGTTCTCACTGCTTTGTATGGCTGGGTGATAGGGTTGCTTGGTAGATCCCTCAGGCCTAACCACCACAGACAGATACAATGCTGGGACAGTACCAGTCCAGCCCACAACTGTACCACAAGAAAAGTGGGCTTCCTGGGGCGCCTGGGTGGCTCAATGGGTTAAAGCCTCTGCCTTTGGCTCAGGTCATGATCTCAGGGTCCCGGGATCGAGCCCCACATCAGGCTCTCTGCTCAGCAGGGAGCCTGCTTCCTCCTCTCTCTCTCTCTCTGCCTGCCTCTCTGCCTACTTGTGATCTCTGTCAGATAAATAAAATAAAAAATCTTAAAAAAAAAAGAAAAGTGGGCTTCCAGTGTAGAGTGAACGTAGCAGAACATGCAATGTTTTCTGGGAACAATGGGCTAACTGTACCACCCTGAGGGAAGAGAAGGATGACCCACTGGAACAGTATTTTGCAGAATTTGCCATATGATTGCTGACTGACCCTACCCTATACCAAGAGGCCTCTCAGACCATTAGGATTTTCCTTGCTGACTGCAGGGCAGCACTGTATCATATTTTCCTATTACAGCAGCCAAAGCGTGCCCTCAGAACCAGACATCTCTCCTGCCTACAAATACTGCAAGTTGTTAATATCCTCACCCTTAATTCTGATGCCTCAGCATCACATGGTAGATCATAGTGTAAGCACCTGGCAGGGTTTTTTTTTATTGTAACCCAAGTGCCTGACATTGAGCTTTTGATTGCTTAAGTAGCCACAAACACATCCTAAATAAACACACTGCCAGCTACTTGACTAGATAGAAAACCAGGCTGCCCCACCCCTAAAGTTTCCTTTGTTTTGGAGAGCTCTTGTTGGTTTACATAACTCACCACTTGACTACTTGTTTTTCTCTTCCCCCATTTTAAGTCCCACTCTTATGTTTTAAATTCACCAATAAAGAGTGCATTTATGAAACCCTAGGCACTCAGCCTAGACCACAACAGAGGAGAGCCCCAGGCCTGCATGCTTGCTTTCTCTACCTACAACCTCACTGTGTGGCCCTAGGACTTGTGAATAAGAAACATTTTTTCCCCAAATTTCCCTGATGGTTGTTGGTGATGTGTATTCTCAATCATAAGAATCACAAGGGGCCAGTCCAGCCACAATATTGGCTTTGAATGGGGAAATGTCTGTGAGGGCTCATCACAAATATATGGGTCCAGGTGAGTGCCCCAGGCATTTCTAGCCAATAGCATCACTATAGATAGGCTGAGACTGACCCAAAACAGTAGGGCAGCCCCCACCACCAAGACTTCTGCTGTTCACTTTCCTCATGTAGTGGTTCTTCCACACTGCTCCTTGGGTGAAACTGGTCATTTGATAAGCAGTAAGTGGTCACTGAGGCCACTGTCAGCCTAGAACTTTCCCCAAGAAAGTCACAGTCTCTGGCCATATGTGACAGAGGAATCATCTGAGGTCCTTCCAGAATAAAAAGTACAACTGGGGTACTGGATACTTGAACCACAAGTGCTCAATCAGAAAATAACTGTCAGGAGAGTATTGAGGACCAATGATAATCCCTATCGCTCTGTGCTAGTTTCTAAACAAAATGGGTATGAGTCTGTTGCTAGCCACTAAATGCAGAACACAGACCCTAAAAATTATCTGACATACGACTTCACCCCTCACCTCCAGATTCAAAAACTGGGTGTGAAGAATTATGGCTCATTTGAGTAGTGTTGGCTTGGTTAAGCCAAATAGGTACACATAACCAGTAAAGAATTACTTGGGACTTGTGTGCACCGAACTGTTGAGAGATAGAATGGGCAGATGATCTTAAGACCTCACAAAACACAGTCTAGGAGCGCCTGGCTGACTCAGTGGGTTAAGCCTCTGCCTTCGGCTCAGGTCATGATCCCAGGATCCTGGGATCGAGCCCTGCATCGGGCTCTCTGCTCAGTGGGGAGCCTGCTTCCCCCTCTCTCTCTCTGCCTGCCTCTCTGCCTACTTGGGATCTCTCTCTCTGTCAAATAAATAAATAAAATCTTAAAAAAGAATAAACACAGTCTAGTTCAAAATAAGCATAGATAAATATCATGGTTGTCTGGAGTACTGACCGAGGACAATAGCTTGGGAGGCAGATGCTAAATAACCCCCTAGAAAACATTTTAATCCCATGAGGAAAAGCAATCTGAGTATCTTTTCTACTCTTAGGATGAAATATTCACTATACTCAATGAAAAAGGATGAGAGACCACAACCTTATAAGGAAATGTCACCTACAAATCAGACTAGTGGAATGTAAATCAAGAACAATCCAGACAGAAGGCTGGGAAGATGGCAGAGTAGGAGAATCCTAAGCTTGCCTCATCTCACAGATAAAATAACACTCACATCAGCATAAAAAACCCATAAAATGACCTAAAGACTGGCAGAACAAACTCCATAATTAAAGGTAGGGAAGCCTCATCAAAGAAGGAAGGAAGGGCTAAGATATACTTTGGGGTGAAATATGGACCATGAACATCCATGGTGGGGAAGGAGCTGGTGGCACTGAGAAAAAAAAAAACAAAAACCAAGCAGACTACCATACCAGGAAGCCCTCCCAGGGAAGACAAATCCCCATAATGTTTGGCTTTTTGAAAGCAATAGGGGCTGAATTCTGTGAGTTCCAGCAACCAGCAGGACATAAAGCCTGGAATTTAAAAAATGTGTGGTCTCGTTCTGGGACAGCTGGGAGGGCCTTCGGAAGCAAAGTTCCCACCCTTAAAGAGACAGTAGGCAAAAACAGCCCATGGAAATATAATTTAGAACAAGCATTTAAAAAAACGCCAGGAGGAGATGGGAGGGAAAGTGATTTACTTACCCTGGGACATGTTCTAGAAAGGCAGGGATCATGAGAAGACCTTTCCAGGAACACAGGAGAGATGGCAAGTGTCATTTCCCTCCCACGTCTCCTCCTTAGAATAAACACATGGCCACCTGTGAGAACCAGAGCTGTACCAACTTGCTTACACCAAGCCCTGCCCCCCACACTTCAATGCATCCACCTTTCCCAGTCACATCTGCCTCGGCCACAGCACATCAGGTCTCCTTCCCTCGAAGATGGATGGACCCCCATCAACACCTAATCTTCCAACCGCACATCTTGCTGGATCTCGGTTCCAGTGGTGGTGGTGGCAGTAGCAGGTCTTATTTCACAAGGAGATCAACACACACCTTATTAAAACATTCCCCACCCAGTCAGGGACTGAACACTGCCTACAACAGGCAAAGAGAGCCTTGGCAGACAACTGGCCTGAGGCAAAAAGAGGCCAGGGCACAACAACAGAGCCTACGCAGCACAATTTGGAGACATTTCCTGAAGTGCCGGGTCCTGGGAAACAGGTGGCACTGCACTACAGGGCCTCTGCTTCATAAAGCCATTACGACAAGAGCAGGAGAAGTAGCCAACTTGCCTAACACACAGAAACAGGCACAAAGAATTAGAGTGAGGAGACAGAGAAGTGTATGTCCAAAATGAAAGAAAAAGACCAAGAGCAAGTGAGAGCAGCAGAGACTTAAATGAGATGGATATAAGAAATATGCCTGATAGGGGCGCCTGGGTGGCTCAGTGGGTTAAAGCCTCTGCTTTCGGCTCAGGTCATGATCCCAGGGTCCTGGGATCGAGCCCTGCATCGGGCTCTCTGCTCCGCGGAGAGCCTGCTTCCTCCTCTCTCTCTCTGCCTGCCTCTCTTGCCTACCTGTAATCTCTGTCAAATAAATAAATAAAATCTTAAAAAAAAGAAATATGCCTGATAGAGAACATAACATAATGATAATAATGTTGGACTTGAGAAAGGAGTGGAGGACATTAGTGAGACCCTTAACAAAGAGATTTTAAAAAGAACCAATCAGAGATTAAGAACACAATAAATGAAATTAAAAATAAACCTAATAGAATAGTAGGTCAGAGGAAGAAGAGGAATGAATTAGTGACCTGAAAGACAGAGTAATGGAAAGTACTCAAGCAGAAGAAATTAGAGGAAAAAATTATGCAAATTGTGAATAGTCTTAGGGAACCCAGTGACTCCATTGAGCATAATAACATTAGCATTACAGGATGCCAGAAGAAAAAGGAGAAAGAAAAGAGGGCAGAAAATTTACCTGAAGGAAAAATAGCTCAAACTTCTCTAATCTGGGAAGGAAACAGAAATCCAGATCCAGGCAGTACAGAGATTCCCCCAACAAAATCAACCAAAGGAGGTCCATGGCAAAACATGTAGTAATTAAAATGGCAAAAAGTAGTAATAAAGAAATATATTTTAAAGTAGCAAGAAAAAAGAAGACAGTTATGTACAAGGGAACCCCCATATGTTTCAGTGGATTTTTCATCAAAAACTTTACAGGCAAGAAGGGAATGGTATGATACCTTCAAAATGCTGAAAGGGAAAAATCTGCAGCCAAGAATACTCTACCCATCAATGTTATCATTCAGAATAGAAGAATAAAGAATTTCCTAGACAAACAAAAACTAAAGGAATTTATGACCACTAAACCAGCCCTACAAGAAATATTAATGGTGATTTTTTTTTGAGAGGAAAGGAAACCCCATAAATGAGAGTAGAAAAAATATGTGTCTCTGTAAGAATCAGGCAAGGATGCCCAAAATAAAAGGATGTAAAGTATGGCACTATATACCTAAAACATGGGAGGAATAAAACTAAAGAATGGGTTCAGACTTAAATGACCATCAACTTACTATAGACTACTATAGGCAGAAGATGTTATATACAACTCTAATGGTAACCACAAATCAAAAACCAGTAATAGATAAGAATAAAGAGAAAGGAATCCAAGTATATCACTAAAGAAAACCTGCAAACCATGAAAGAGAACAAGAGAAAGATCAGAGAAAATCTACAGAAGCAATGACAAAACAAGTAACAAAAGGGCAATAAATACATATCAATAATTACTTTGAATGTAAATGGGCTAAACGCTCAATCAAAAGACATAGCGTGATAGAATGGATAAAAAACAAGACCCATCTATATGCTGCCTACAAGAGACTCATTTCAGACCTAAAGACACTTGCAGATGAAAAGTGAGGGGATGGCAAAATATTTATCATGCAAATGGAAGTCAAAAGAAAGCTGGGGTAGCAATACTTATATCACACAAAATAGACTTTAAAACAAAAACCATAACAAGGGACAAAGGACACTATATAAATAATAAAGGGGACAATCCAACAAGAAGATATAACGTAATTGTAAATATTTACACACCCAACATGGGAGCACCCAAATACACAAAACACTTAGTAACAAGCATAAAGGAATTAACCAATAATGATATAATAATAGTAGGGGACTTTAACACCCCACTCATATCAATGGACAAATCACCCAAACAGAAAATCAACAAGGAAACAGTGGCTTGGAAAATACCCTGGACCAGATAGAGTTAACAGATATATTCAGAACATTCCATCCTAAAACAACAGAAGACACATTCTCTTCAAGTACACATGGAACATTCTCCAGAACAGAGCAACACAGTAGGCCACAAAATAAGTCTCAACAAGTTCAAAGAGAACGAAGTTGTACCATGCATTCTTTCTGATCATGATGCTATAAAACTAGAAATCAACCACAAGAAAAAGTCTGGAAAGAGCACAGATACATGGAAATTAAATAATATGCTGCTAGATGATGAATGGGTCAATCAAGAAATCAAAGAAATCAAAAAGTACATGGAACCAAATGAAATAAAAATACAATGACCCCAAATCTTTGGGACACAGCAACAGTGGCTCTAAGAAGGAAGTTTATAGCAAGATAGGCCTACCTCAAGAAGTAAGAAAAATCTCAAATGAACAACCTAAACTTACACTTAATAGAGCTAGAAAAAGAAAACCAAACAAAATCCAAATCAGTAGAAGGAAAGAAATAATAAAGGTTACAACAGGGAAAAAAAAATTTATAGAAACCAAAAAAAAAAAAAAACCAGATTGCTTAAATCAGGAGCTGGTTCACTGAAAAAGTTCTAGCTATATTCCTCCAAAAAGAAAAAAAAAAGAGAGAGGAGAGAGAGGAGAGAGAGGACTCAAACAAAATCACAAATGAGAAATAAAAACAAACGTTTCCAATATACAATCAAGAGAATATTATAAAAAATGGTATGCCAACAAATTGGACAATCTAGAAGAAATATGTAAATCTCTAGAAACACATAACTTAGCAAGGAAATTGAATAAGTAATTAAAAAAAACTCAAAAAACAAAAGTCCAGGACCAGACGGCTTCTCAGGTTAATTCTACTAAACATTTAAAGAAGAATTAATATGTATTCTTCTCAAACTATCTCCAAAAATAGAAGAGAAAGGCAAATTTCCCAATTCATTCTGTGAGGTCAGCATTACCCTGATATCAAAACCAGATAAAGATACCACAGCAAAAAAAGGGTAACAAGGCCAATATCACTAATGAACATAGATGCAAAAATCCTCAACAAAATATTAGCAAACTGAATCCAGCAATATATTTAAAAAAAATCATTCACCACAATCAAGTGGGATTTATTCTTGGGATACAAGCATGGTTCAATAATCACAAATCAATCAACATGATACATTACATCAATAAAAGGGAAAAAAGATCATTTCAGTAGATGCAGAAAAAGCATTTGACAAAGTACAACATCCACTCATGATAAAAACCTTCAATAAAGTAGATTTACAGGGAACATATGTCAACATAATAAAATTCTTGTATGAGAAACCCACAGCAAACATCATACTCAATGGGGAAAAACTGAGCGCCTCCCCCAAGGTAAGGCACAAGACAAGGATGTCCACTCACCACTTTTATTCAACATAGTACTGGAAGTCATAGCCACAACAATCAGACAACAAAAAGACTTAAAAGGCATCCAAACTAGTAAGGAAGAAGCAAAACTATCACTATTTCCAGATGACATGATACTGTATATAAAAAACCCTAAAAACTCCACCAAAAATCTATTAGAACTGATACACGAATTCTGTAAAGTCATAGGATACAAAATCAACATACAGTAATCTGTCGCATACTAATAATGAAGCAGCAGAAAGAGAAATTAAGAAAATAATCCCATTTGCAATGCGCCAAAAATAAAATACCTAGAAGTAAACTTAACCAAGGAGGTCAAAGATCTGTACTCCGAAAACTATAAAACACTGATAAAAGAAATTGAAGAAGACACAAAGAAATGGAAAGACATTCCATGCTCATGGTTTGGAAGAACAAATATTGTTAAAATGTCTTTCAACAGATTTAATGCCATCCCTATCAAAATACTAAGCACTTTTCACAGAGCTAGAACAAAAAAATTCTACAATTTGTACTGGACCACAAAAGACCCTGAATAGCCAAAACAATCTTGAAAATGAACGATGAAACTGGAAGTATCACAATTCCAGACTGAAAGTTATATTACAAAGCTGTAGTATCAAAACAGAATGGTACTGGCACAAAAACAGACACATAGATCAATGGAACAGGATAGAAAACCCAGAAATAAACCCACAATTATATAATCAATTAATCTTCAACAAAAGGCACAAGAGTATGTAATGGGAAAAATACTGTCTCTTCAACAAATGGTGTTGAGAAAAATGGATAGCAACATGCAAAAGAATGAAACTGGACCGCTTTCTTACATTATACACGAAAATAAATTCAAAATGGGTGAAAGACAAAAACGTGAAATCTGAAACCTTAAAAATCCTTGAAGATAAGACAGGCAGTAATCTCTCGGACATAAGCTGTAGCAACATTTTTCTAGATAGTCTCCTGAGACAAGGGAAACAAAAGCAAAAATAAACTATTCAACTTGACCAAAATAAAAAGCTCCTGCACAGTGAAAGGAACAAGCAACAAAACTAAAAGGCAACACTACTCAGTGGGAGAAAGTATTTGCAAATGACATATCCAATGAAGGGTGAGTATCCAAAATCTATGAAGAACTGATGTAACTCAGCACCCAAAAAAGAAGCCAATTTAAAAATGGGCAGAAGAATAAATAGACATTTCTCCTAAGAAGACATCAGATGGCCAAGAGACACATGGAAAGATGCTCAACACCACTTATTATCAGCAAAATGCAAATCAAAACAACAATGCGATACCATTTCACACGCTTCAGACCGGCTAAAATCAACAACACAAGAAACAAGTATTGAGAGGATGTGGAGATAAAGGAACCCTTTTCAGCTGTTGCTGGAAATGCAAACTGGTGCAGCCACTGTGGAAAAGAGTATGGAGTTTCCGCAAAAAGTTAGAAATAGAACTACCCTACAGTCCAGCAATTACACAACTGGGTATTTACCCAAAGGATACAAAAATACTGATTTGAAGGGATACGTGCACCCCAATGTTACAGCAGCATTACCAACAGCCAAATTATGGAAAGAGTCCAAAAGTCCATCGACTAGTAAATGGATAAAGATGTGGGATATATGTACAATGGAATATTACTCCACCATAAAAAGAATGAGATCTTGCCATTTGCAACAACATGGATGGAGCTAGAGAGTATAATGCTAAGTGAAGCCAGAGAAAGACAAACACCGTAACGACTTCATTCATATGTGGAGTTTAAGAAACAAGACAGATGAACATAGGGGGGAAAACAAAAGAGGGCAAACCATAAAACAGACTCTTAAATATAGAGAACAAACTGAGGGTTACTGGCGGTGAGATGGGCAGGTGGATGGGGATTAAGGAGAGCACTTGTGATGAGCACCTGATGTTATATGTAAGTGACAAATCGCAAATTCTACACCTGAAACTAATATTATAGCACCTGTTAACTAACCGGAATTTAAATAAGAACTTGAGGGGCACCTGGGTGGCTCAGTCATTAGGCATCTTTGGCTCAGGTCGTGACCCCCGGGGTCCTGGGATGGAGCCCTACATTGGGCTCCCTGCTCAGTGGGAAGCGTGCTTCTCCTTCTCCCACTCCCCCTGCTTGTGTTCTCTCTCTCTCGCTGTGTCTGGTTCTGCCAAATGAATGAATAAAATCTTTAAAAATTAAAAAAAAAGAACTTAAAAAAAAAAGAAGAAAAATGACAAGCTTTTGGCATTTGCAATGGTCCCTATCCTACTTGCAAGCCCCAAACCATGTATCCCAAAGATAAAATGCTCCTTTATTGACACACTCTGCCCTCCCATTCAGATAAGAAGCCTGTTAGTGAAAGACATCACACCTGTAC
>PISX010035313.1:0-13036 GCA_004024625.1 Mellivora capensis
AAATTATCCCTCTTTATACATTTACCTAACAAAAGTATTCATTTTCAAAGAGTCACTGTAACCTTAAAAAGGTAAACTTGCTATGAGTATTAAAATATCATTTAATTTGCAAAAATATGTTTCTAAATATCTGTTGTATAAAGAAAGCTGCACATATACATAAATCCTTTCATCAAACTCCTACTCTTCCAAAAATATCTTCCCTGGCTCTGCCTGTGATCTATAAGTAAGCAGAAAAAGATGGGGGAGGGGTGGGGGAGAGAAACTGATCTAACAGAAACTACAAATGGTGATTGAAGGGTTTGGAAAAAGATCTATTAACGGCGGTCAAGAAAATGGATATTATTCAGCATGAAGATTAAAGGTTGATTTGAGATAATTTAATAACAATCTATAAATACATGAAGGGCTCTCACTCAGGGAATAATCACCAGCTTCTTTCCAACTTTGATTTGGACCAGAATAAGAGAAAAATTATGGTAGATAAAGAGAAAAATTTTGATAGTAGTAATTACTTAATACTAAAATGGGTAGGTAAGGAGAATTATGGACTCTTATGCCCCGTAAACTGGCTTTAAAATGTGTCTCAAAACATACAACCTGCATAGAGGTAAAAGAAGACACTAGATAAATTTTCAAAGTCCCCTGCAATCTCTAGAGTCGGAAGTTTTAAATTTATTTCTCTTTCAGAAAATCTTACTGTTTTTTTGGGTTCCCTGTTACACCTGAGAAAGCTGTGTTGAAAGAATAATTTCAAGACTTTGTTATATACCTATTTTCTCTCACATCCATCTAAAAGTCTTGTCATTTTGGTGATTACTTTCTGGCATCTATCTGAGTGTTAAACACAGGAAGAACCCAAGAAGGTTTTAGCAGAGCATGACTCCTCTACCTCCATAGCTCTACCTTCTCCCATTCCAAAGCTCGTTTATATTTGGATCAAAGAATCCCTTCTGATTCTGTTGTAACAAACTGGAAACAGGGATATAGATAAAGAAAATTAATAAAGGTAGAGAGAAAAATTGTGTGAAGATAGCCAAGATACAATTAGTCTCAAGGTTAACCATGTTACATCTTAGGTTAAAATTTCAGTTTGTTTCAACTATCTTCAAATTAGCAGAGGAAGCTAACCAAGTGTGTTGCAAGTCTCAGAACTTAAAGAAAAGAAAATAAAAAATAAAAAAACTCTATATACTAGTGACGCATTTAATTACAGGAAGTTAAAGTGTTGTTAAAACAATTTTATCAGGGTTCTCCCAAGAAGCAAAACCAATACAATGTACACAGAGACAGAGAGCGAGATTTTAAGAAAGAGATTTTTCTCACAAGATTGTGTGAGCTGGCAAATCTTGTAAAATAAGCTGGCTAGTAACTCAAACGACAGTTGATGTTAGAGTCTTGAGTCCCAGATCTGTAGGGCAGGCTGGCTGGCTGGAAATTCAGACAATATTTTTATGTTACTGTCCAAATAAGGCATAATTCCTTCTTTGTTAGGAAATCTCAGTTTTTATTCTTAAAGACTTCAACTGATTGGATGAGGCCCACCCATATTATCAAAAGTAATCTCCTTTACTTAAAGTCAACTGATTGTAGGTGCTGATTACATTTACAAAATACTTCACATCAACATCTAACTAGTTTTTGACCAAATAACTGAACACACAGCCTAGCTAAGTTGATAAATAAAAAGTAACCATCATAACTGGTTTCCTTGTTTTTAAACTTAGTGAGTGTTTTTACTGATTTTGTTGTTCTAAAGTTTCTGAATCTCTTTAATAAACATCTTTGATAATAGCAATAGATGACTGGCAAATAATTTGATTTGTGTATTCATTCATTTAGTCAACATTTATTGAGCATTCATATGCCCTGCCACTGTTCTAGGTACTAGGGATACAGAAGCAGAGAAGATAGACAAGGCCCTTATTGGTTTGCAATGTCAGGAGTTCCCTGGATGAAATTCAGCACTGGCCCCCTTACTTAGAATGCAAGGATAAACCCAAGAAAAAGGCAGACCAATCCAGACTGGCAGGTGACAGTTTTAATAAGCAAGGGAACTTACATAAAAGGCTTGTCCTGAATGGCCACAAAATGAGTAAACTCTGCACCCACCTGACAGAATCTTGAGAGTTTATATAGAGGCTTTAATAAGGCTTAGTCACATATATTGTCCAAATGATCTCAATAACACATTACTTTCTCACCCTTGCATTGTTGGAATAGCAACCAGTATAGGAACAGTGGACAGAACATACATTAAAAGGATAGGAGAGGAAGAAAAGAGCCTCCAATTGCCTGGGTGCAATTTGTTGGTCAATTGGCCAACATGCCCTCTTGATGACATCCTCCAATAGCTCTTGCCATCTTTGACCTTATGTTCCTCTTATTTAGAGTACTTATTATTATCACTGAATATTATAATTTACACATACTAGTTTGTTTCTTCATATACCTCCAAAATAATAATATTTCCCATAACCTGGGAGCATTTTTGGTGTTTTGTTTTGTTTTTAATATTTTTATGCCCAACACATACGGGTCCAGATTGATAATAGGTAGATGACACTTGTGCTAAATAAATTAATCTGTAGTCCAGTACAGTCTTTCCATCTTACAGATGATAAAACAAGGACATAAAGAAGTTGACTTACTTAAAGTCATACAATTTAATTATTTAAGCAGAAATAAACTGTGGCTATCTAGGTTCAAATATCTTCCAATAAATCACACATGTAAAAGCACATTCAACAAACATGTATGAAAACCATGTCAATTTATGAAAATAATGGTCCCAACAAACAGCAATTACACTCATGAATTAATCCAAAAGTATCATTCATTCATCTTCCTTCCTTCATAAAATTAACATTAGTTTGACTACCTTCTTCAATCTTGAGCTAAAAAAACAGCCTTGGTATTTTAGGAGAAAGGTATAACTAGAACTCTACTAACAATTGCCAAAGAATTAGCATCAAGAGTTTCAGAGTCCCAATATACTCTACCTACGTACTCTAACTTTGATACACATAGTTTAGCACTTAAACCAAACTGTAACCATCTGACAGTCTAGCTCAAGATTTCTCTAAAAGTAACCCTGTTTCCTACTGGCAATTAATTTCCTGAGGTTGAAGTGAAAACACACCCCCAACTCCTCTTTTTCCTCCTGCACAGATGCAGGAAGGGGACCATAGACAGAACAAATCACTCAAAGTATTCCATTTCTCAGAAAATAGTTCAAAGAAGGTACATGTCCTGCACAGGGCCCATCAGAGGCCATCTGTGAGGTTCCTCTGAGGTCACTAAGTATAAGAACCCTAAGTTTAAAGCTGCTGGCAATTATCTTTTCAATCATATGGGGAGAGCTAGCCTAAAAATGATATCAGTAGAGAGATTTAGAGAGTAAAACTAAAATATGGAAGAATGAGAAACAATAATATAATTTGAGGATATAGATCCAGTTATGTCTGAATTTTGTATTTTTAATTATATGGGTCAATAAATATATATATTTTACTTACGGATGTTTAAAAAGAAAAGTTCTGATAAATACAGTCCTATAACTGTAAGCTCTATGAATATAGATATTTTCATATATTTTGACTCCCTGCTCTATCATCAGCATATACAATAGTACCTTAACATACAAAAGACATTCAATAAACATGTAAAATAATACATCCAGTGTTCATGGTGCCTATGTCACCATGGTTGAAATCTGCAAGAAAGCCAA
Source organism: Mellivora capensis (assembly GCA_004024625.1). NCBI lineage: Eukaryota > Metazoa > Chordata > Mammalia > Carnivora > Mustelidae > Mellivora > Mellivora capensis. The sequence continues at coordinate 3,731 of PISX010035313.1, forward strand.
GCAAGATCTCTGTCACTTATTAAATCACAAAGCCCAAAAGAGCTACTATGCACTGTGATATCAGTTATCTCATTAATCTTAATGATACAGGAGATAGGCATTATTATCCTCATTTTACAAATGAGGAAATTGAACTCGGAGAGGTTAATTAATTTTCCCAAGGTCATGCAGTAAATGATGGAGATGGGATTGAAGCCCAGGTGTTCCATCTGACTCTAATGTCTACACATGTCTCTAAAATTACACTATTATACTTTTTTTTATTTTGAGAAGATCTTTTATCAGTGTCCTTAGTCATTTGACACAATAGGGCAATGTTAACCTAATTTTCTATTTTTTAATAAAAACTTCAAAGAACTAAAAGTCAAACACCATACCAAACCAAGCAGCAAGCATAGGAAGGCTGTAAATAGATTGTTAGATTCAGCATTTGCTGTTAAACACTGTCTTAATTGTTTTAGGCTGATATAAGAGAATATTGGATTGGGTAGTTTAAATAGCAAATATTTATTTCTCACAGTTCTGAAGGCCAGAAAGTTCAAGACCAAGGTGTTGGCAGATCCAAAGTCTAATGAGGACCTACTTCCTGGTTTGTGGATGGCCATCTTCTTTAAGCTAGGAAACAGAATATCAATAAACTCTAGATTCTGGGTAAGTACTACTTAAGACAAAACCAACCAGGACAGAACTAAAGGAGGAGGTAAGGAACTTTGGGGTAAAACAGGAAGTGGTGCGGTCTTGGACCAGAAAGGTCTCAGAAATTCCCCACAAGTAACAACTTTCAGCAGGAGAGGGCCTTTAGTAAACAGAAACTTCTAGAGCAGCTCCCCAAATAAACAGGATAGTATTGCTGGGGTCATAAGAGCAATGAAGAGAAAATCTTGATGAATGTTGCCAAACAACTTAAATAGTAAGTCCCTCACTCTGTCAGTTAAAGGCTATGAGGAAATGTGGGAAAAACAAATATAAATGTAGGAACCTTGTTAAATCATATCAAGCTCTGAGGACCAGTGACCCAGAATGAGAGTCTATATATTCAATACCTGTAGCTACAGAGGACTGAAGTGTTGAATAAAGCCCCTTTCCAATTCAAATCCATCCTAAATAACCTCTTATCACCAGATCAGGAAAATCTACCTAACTCAAAACACATAACATAAAATAAATTTGGTCTGGTTTCATACAAGCAGAGGATGAAAATAAGTAACTAAATTTTACAACTGATGAAAACTCATCAAAAAATTTTGCTTTGAAGCAGATGAAAATTTTAATATAACATTCCCAAATAAACTTCTAAAAAAAAATCCTTCAGGAAGCAATAGCTGTTGTGAAAGTACACAAAACAGAAACAGAGGACTTATAGAGAAAGAACCATAAAATATGCAGAACTCAAGAAAGGAACTGAAAAAAAAATTGAAATAAAGACAAAATTATATAAAGACCAGAAGAGAAAGTGTACACCACAGAAAATCAATAATTGACAGAATATAAAAAGAGAAATGTGAATAAAATAAAACATATATCAAAAAAGAGAAGAAAGTCTTCAAGAGAAGTAGATAGACATAAAAGAGAAGCAAAGGAGATCTCACATATATTTAAATCCCTAAAATTAAAAATTAAAATCATGGAGTAAAGAAGTATTTGAAACTTTCATTAAGAAAATTATCTGTGCATTAAATAATAATAGCAGTAATAATAATAAGGCATTGAATGAAGAACACAGATCCTGAAATGATACACTACATACCTGGGAAAACATCCAGACTAACACTAAGATGTTCCCCAGTAAAATTATTAGAAATCAAACAGAAAGATTACTTGGACATTTAGCAAACAAATCAAGACATGCATAAGTGATAGAAAATAGAATGACATCAAATTTCTCACTACAACATCAACACCAAGAAATAGTGAGAAATACCTACAAGTTACTAAAAAAAAAAAAAAGAAAATGTAAGATGAACATTTTATTTTCACCTAAGCTTTCCTTTAAGTATATAGGCAATGGACCTCTGAACATTAAGGAACCAAGGGAATATTTCACTAATTGTCTTTTCTTGGAAATCTATTACAGAACAATCTCCATACAATGAAGAAATTATTGGAGAAAATTTGCTAAAAGGAACAATGATGATGCACAATAATTATATTCAAAATAAAATTAAGACTAAAATTGAGACTAAAATATGGGGACTGGGGGAAAGAATAGCATGCAAATGTTAAATGTGATCTGGCAATTTAAAAATAGCACAAAATAGAGTGATATCAGCAAGATAGAAGGATAGAACATTCCAGCCTTCATGCTTCCAGAGAAGTATAATTTTGACAACCAGATGTAAACAAAAATATTTCAGTAAGAGCCCTGGAATCCAGGTGAGAAAGTCCAGCAAACAGGAGAATAAAAATGAGAAGAGATTTACTGAAGAGACACTGAGAAGGACAGTTTCATTTTACCTGTATTACCTCTCCTTCAAAAGTGCATAGAACAGTGCCAGGAGAGATCCCCTTGGCCTGGGAGTTCTTTTATGGGGGAAAGAGAGCAAAGCAAGTATCCAATTTCACCAAAGACCCAAGCTCCAGGCCTACTCCCAAGATAAAACCACCAATCCCATTCATGGACCTCAGCACCTGGCCCACCCACAGACCCCAATATCAGACCCTCCTGTGAACCCTAGCACCAGGCCCACAGGTTTGCAGACTCTTACACCAGGCCTGCTTACCCTGAAGACACCAACATCAGACACACTCTTGTACTTTACCAGCTGGCCTAGTAAGAGTTCCTGAGTTTGATAACTGGTGAAGGTTTTGCCCTGCAAAAGCTAGTAGGTACAGACTGGTGAAAAAAAATCAGTTTTTCAAATGTATAGTTATCAAAGCAAGGCTACAAAGATCATGAAAAATCAGGGAGCCCTGAAACTACTAAAGGAACAAAATAAATCTCTAATAATCAAACCTAAAGAAATGGAGATCTGTGAACTACCTGAAAAAAATCAAAATAATTATCTTAAAGAAGATCAGTGAGCTACACATAAACACAGATATTCAGTTAAATAAAATCAAGAAAATAATACATGAGTAAAATGAGAAGTTCAGCAAAGAGATAGAAATCATAAAGAAGAGGCAAACAGAAAGGATGGAGGTAAAGAACACAATAACTGAGCTGAAAAATTCAATATAGAGCTTCAACGACACACTTTACTAAGCAAAAGAATGAATGAGTGAGGTTAAAGACAAATAATTTGAAATTACAGTCAGAGGAACAAAAAGAAAAAAATGTAAAAAAGCGGGTAAGAAACCTAGGGAGTTATAGGATACCATCAAAACAATCAATATGCATATTATGGGAGCCCCAGATGGCATAGAGAAAGGGGTACAATCTTATTTAAAGAAATAAAAGCTAAAACCTTCCCGAATCTAAAAAGAGAAATGGACAACCAAATTCATGAAGCCTGAAAGACCCCAAGATGTTGAAACTAAAAAAATCTACAATGATACACAATAAAATTAAATTTTCAATAGTCAAAAACAAAGAGAAAAATTTGAAATCAGGAAAAGTGACTCATTATATACAAGGGAATCCCCATAAGACTATCAGTCAATTTTGCAGCAGAAGCCCTAGAGCCCAGGAAAAGAGTGGGATGATATATTCAAAGTGCTACAATTAAAAAAAATTTGCCAACCAAGAATACTATACCTGGAAAAACTGTCTTTTAAAAATGACAGAGCGGGACGCCTGGGTGGCTCAGTTGGTTAAGCGGCTGCCTTCGGCTCAGGTCATGATCCCAGTGTCCCGGGATTGAGTCCCACGTTGGGCTCCCTGCTCAGCAGGGAGCCTGCTTCTCCCTCTGCCTCTGCCTGCCACTCTGTCTGCCTGTGCTCACTCACTCTCTCTCCCTCTCTCTGACAAATAAATAAATTTTAAAAAAATGACAGAGAGTGATGCCTGGGTTGCTCAGTTGGTTAAGTGTCCAACTCTTGATTTTTGACTAGGTCATGATCTCAGGGTCATGGGATCAAGCTCAATGTTGGGCTCCACACTGAGCACAGAGCATACCTAAGACTCTCTCTCTCTCTCCCCTTCTTCCTCTGCCCCTTCCCCCAATTGCACATACTCTCTCTTAAAAAAAAAGTAAAATTAAAATGAGGGCTAGATAGTCTTTCCCAGAAAAACAGAAGCTGAGGGAGTTCATTATAATTCAATCTGCCTTATAAGAAAGGTTAAAGTGAATTTTTTAAGTTGAAATGTAAGTATATTAAAGAGAAATATGAAAGTATATCTCACTGGGAAAGGTAAACATATAGACAAATGATGCAACACTGTAAAAGTGTTGAGTAAATCACTTCTAATCCATTATAAAAGTTAAAAGACAAAGCATTAAGATTAACTATAACCACAAAAATTGGTTAATGAATACACAATAGAAAAAACAGTAAATTCTGACATCAAAATCATAAAGTGGGGGAAGAGTAAACATATAGAAGATTTATTTCAATAAAACAGTAAAAGCTCATATTTATTCTATATATCAGGTGACTTCAATACATATGTCTTTCTTTCACACATTTAACTTTACAGTTTTAAACCTTTAATTCTATTTTACTTATAAGAGTAAGTATAGGATTTCAAAAATTTATTTTAGAATATAAATTATCAGATAAATAAATAGAGGCTACTCATTGCATAGGAATGAATTTTCACTCTGAGAGAACTTGTAGAATTTTGTATGCAATTGAAGGTGAATTGTCATCAGCTTAAATGAGACATATCAAAAAGTTTTAAGCAAGCCTCATATCACTGATGAAAAAATCGATAGTAGATACAAAGTGAAAACCTATAGTAGATACAACAAGGTAAAGAGGAAAAAATGAAATCACTGAATTACAAAGAAGGATAACAGGAAAGGAAGTGAGGAACAAAAGAACTGCAGAGTAGGTAAAACAATTAACAAAAGGGCAAGAATAAGTCCTTACATATCAATAATTACTTTAAATATAAATGGATTAAACTAATCAATTAAAAGACACTGAGTGGCTGAATGGATTTAATAAAGCAAGATCCAAAGACATGCTGTCTACAAGAGACCCACTTTAGGGAGATGGAGAGGAGAAGGGAGTTGAGGGAAATTGGGGGGGAGATGAACCATGAGAGACTATGGACTCTGAAAAACAACCTGAGGGTTTTGAAGGGGCGGGGGGTGGGAGGTTGGGGGAGCCAGGCGGTGGGTATTAGGGAGGGCACGCATTGCATGGAGCACTGGGTGTGGTGTAAAACTATGAATTCCGTTACGCTGAAAAGAAATGAAATTTAAAAAAAAATAATAAGACTAAAAAAAAAAGAGAGACCCACTTAAATTTTTTTTTTGAGAGAGAGTGAGAGAGACAGTGCAGGGTGGTAGTGGAGAATGGCAGAGAGGGAGGGAGAGGGAGAAGGAATCTCAAGCAAACTACACACTGAGTTCAGGGCCCAACATGGGACTCAATCTCATGACCCTGAGATCATGACCTGAGCTGAAATCCAGAGTCAGACACTTAATCAACTGAGCCACTATGGTGTCCCAAGGACCCACTTTACTTTTCTAAACTTTTTTTAAGATTTTATTTATTTATTTGACAGGCAGAGATCACAAGGAGGCAGAGGGGCAGGCAGATAGAGAGGGGGAAGCAGGCTCCCTGCTGAGCAGAGAGCCCAATGCGGGGCTTGATCCCAGGATTCTGGGATCATGACCTGAGCTGCAGAGGCTTTAACCCATTGAGCCACCCAGGCGACTCAAGGACCCACTTTAGATTTAAGGACACAACTAGGCTAAAACTAAAAAGATGAAAAAGATACCGCATGCAAATGGTAACCATAAGAAAGCAAGGATGGTTATACTTATAACAGATAAAATAGACTTTCTGTAAAGAAGGTCATTACATAATGATAAAATGGTCAATCCATCAGAAGGACAGAATAATTACAAATATATATGAAGCCAGAACTAGAGCACCTAAGCATATAAAGCAAATATTGACTGATTGCAATGCAATAACTGTAGGAGACTTTAATACTCCATTCAGAGTAATGCACGATCATCAAGACAAAAATCAGTAAAGAAACAGCAGATTTGAACACTATAGACCAATTTGATCAACAGACATATATAGAAGATTCCACCCAATGGCAGTAGGATACATATTCTTCTCAAGCATGCATGTAACTTACTCCAGGATAGATCACATGCTAGGTTACAGAACAAGTCTTAACAAATTTAAGAAGCCTGAAATCATTCCAAGTATCAAATGTTGGCAAAAATATGGAGAAAGGAGAAACCCTGTACATTGTTAGTGGGAGTATAAATTGGTGTAGCCACTAGGCAAAAACAATATGGAGTTTCCTCAAAAAATTAAAAAATATATCTATGAAATGATCTAGTAATCCCACTTCCAAATATACATATCCAAAGGAGTTGAAATCAGCATCTTGGAGTCATCTGCCTTTCCATGTTCATTGCAGCATTATTAACAATAGCGAAGAGAAACACCTAAAGGTCCACTAGGAGATGAAAGAATTTTTTTTAAAAAGTGGTATACACATACAATGAAACACTAAACAGTCTTAAAATGGAAGGAAATCCTGGCATTTGTAGCAATATGGATGAACCTGGAGGACATTATGCTAAGCGAAATAAGCCAGACACAGATGGACAAATACTATGATATCTTTTGTTTGTTTTTTTTTACTTGAGTATAGTTGACACACAATGTAACACTGATTTCAGGTGTACAACATAGTGATTCAACCTCTTTACTCCTTCTGCTATGCCTAACACAGGTGCCACTACCATCTGTAACCATGCAATGCTATTATAATATCATTGACTATATTCCCCTTGCTTTACCTTTCATTCCCATGACTTATTCATTCCATAACTGAAAACCAGTATCTCCCACTCCCCTTTACCAATTTTGCCATACCTCCACCCCTTTCCCTTTAGCAACCATCAATTTGTCCTCTGTATTTATAGGTCTAATTCTGCATTTTTTTGTTTATTCATATTTTTCGTTTCTTACATTCTGCATATGAATGGAATCACATGATTATTTATCATTCTCAGTACAACTTATTTCATTTAGCATAATACCCTCTAAGTCCACCCATGTTGTTGGCAAATGGTAAGGTCACATCCTTCTTTTTTTTTTTTTTAAGGTTTTAATTATTTATTTATTTGTCAGAGAGATAGAGAGAGAAAGCACTTGCGAGTGCACAAGTAGGCAGAGTGGTAAGCAGAAGCAGAGAGAGAAGCAGGCTCCCTGCCAAGCAAGGAGCCCGATGCGGGACTCAATTCCAGGATGCTGGGATCATGACCTGAGCCAAAGGCAGCAGCTTGACTGACTGAGCCACCCAGACATCCTGGTCACATCCTTCTTATGGCTGCATAATACTGTATGTCAAAAAAATAAATAAAATTTTAAAAGCCTATGAAAATAGGACAAAATAAAACTTTAGTGAAAAAAGAAAGAGGAAGGAAACAAGTTCCTTCACTGTCTCATAAAGCTATGGCTTGGGGAAAAAACACTACTTAAATGACAAAGCTTTACTATATTTGAAAGCACAAATATCAACACCATTGACCAAATAAACAAATGCCATTGACTAAAATTCAATGATAGAAGAGAGAAAAGGGAAGAGGAAAGAAAAGCTTCTAGTCTAAATTCATTGTTCATCATAGTCACAGGGTAAATAAAGGGTACTACTTATATTATTTAAGAGTTATTAATGTAAAAGTAAGCACTATAACAAAAATGTAAGCCTTCTAAGGAATTCCAAAAATCCATATATAGAAAGAAAGAAAAGAAAAAAGCATGTGTCATTGTCATTGTTAAAAACACTTGCTCTTCTCACTGCTCTGGAAAATAGCATGGAGGTTCCTTAAAAAGTTTAAAACAGAGCTACCTTACGACCCAGCAATTGCACTATTGGGTATTTACCCTAAAGATACAAACGTAGTGATCCGAAAGGGCATGTGCACCCGAATGTTTATAGCAGCAATGTCCACAATAGCCAAACTATGGAAAGAACCTAGATGTCCATCAACAGATGAATGGATAAAGAACATATGGTAAAAATATACAATGGAATACTATGCAGCCATCAAAAGAAATGAAATCTTGCCATTTGCAATGACGTGGATGGAACTAGAGGTTATTATGCTTAGCGAAATAAGTCAATCAGAGAAAGGCAACTATCATATGATCTCCCTGATATGAGGAAGTGGAGATGCAACATTGGGAGTTTGGGGGGGTAGGAAAAGAATAAATGAAACAAGATGGGATCCAGAGGGAGACAAACCATAAGAGACCCTTAATGTCACAAAACAAACTGAGGGTGGCCAGGGTGAGGGGAGTAGGGAGAGGATGGTGGGGTTATGGACATTGGGGAGGGTATGTGCTATGGTGAGTGCTGTGAAGTGTGTAAACCTGGTGATTCACAGACCTGTACCCCTGGGGCTAATAATACATTATATGTTTGTAAAAAAAAAAAACACTTGCTCTTCTCATATAATTTTCATATTTACTAACAGACATATGTATAATATATTTATATCATATATATATATTTACTAACAAATGTTAGTAAATATATTTTTACTAACTTTATTTTACTGATATATTTATATCATACATATATATTTATATTTACTAACAAACATGTATATTTATAATATAAACCTAGAATCAAATTTATCAGTCATATCAACAAAGATAGACTTGGTAAACTTATCTAATAAATAAAAATATTGTCATATTAGTATTCAAAGTAAAATCCAATTTTATGTTGTACATAAGAGAATCACCTAAAACAAAGTGATTCAGAAAGATTAAAATTAAAAGATTGATAGGCAATTGCAAAGAGACTGTTAAGAGCTGAACCATGTTTGTCCCAAAGTTTATTTGTTGAAGTCCTAACTCCCAGTACCTCAGAATGTGATCATATTTAGAAACGGTGTCTTTAACTTAAAAAAAAAAAAAGAAAAGAAAAGAAACAGTGTCTTTAAATGGGCCACTGAGTTGAAATGAAGTCATTAGGGTGGGCCATAATCTAAAATGACTGGTGTTCTTATAAGAAGAGGAATTTAGTCCCTCAAAAGTTAAAATAGAGCTACCCTATGACCTAGCAATTGCACTATAGGTATTTACCCAAAAGATACAAAAATGGTGATTCAAAGAGGCCCATGCATCCCATTGTTAATAACAGCAATGTCTACAATAGCCAAACTATGGAGAGAGACCAGATGTCCACCGTCAGATAAATGGATAAAGATGTGG
>PISX010035314.1:0-13048 GCA_004024625.1 Mellivora capensis
TAGACATTTGAACCAGCCTGTCACGCCTTGGTTAGGATTGGCGCCCAAAAGGCTCCCAAAGGGTGGGGCCCATACTCCTTGGTAACTAGGGAGACAGTATGCATCCCCCCACTAATCGGATGTCTCCACCTGGCCTGACCCACCCTTGTATTTGAGCTTTGTTACCTGAGGCTGGTTTCCAGGACTTGTTTTTAAGTAAGTCCCCTGGGGAAAGGGGAGCAGGGAAGCCTCTGGCTAAAATATAAAAATATAAAATAGGTCCTTACAGTCACCTAGCATGATTATGTAGCTTTTTCTGTGTGTTACAACTTCATTGGCCACCTGTGCGTGGCCAGGCCCAACCACATGGCCTTTGCTCTATAAAAGCTAGTCTGTGAAACAGAGAAGGGTCTCCCTGTCTTGTAAGAGGTGCGGCCCCGAACGTTCGGTTTGATTCTTGATGCTTGGCGCGAAATAAAGCTTTGCTTGACCTTCGCTTTGTATCAGTCTCACTCCTTTAATCAAGGACCCATTATTGGGGGACCCAACAGATCTAAGGGTCATGAGTTAAAGCCCTGTGTTGGGCTCCATACTGTGCGTGGAGCCCACTAAAAGAAAGAAAGAAAAAGAAAGGGAAAGGGAACGGGAACGGGAAAGGGAAAGGGAAGGAATCACACCAGGAAACCACAGTCATAGACCTTTCAGGATCCATGCAGAAATAGAAAGTTCTTCAAATTCTAAAACTGAGGAAATTTTGAGAAATTAAAAGAGAAATAAATACAGAAGAAATACCGATTTTTTTTTTTTTTAAAGATCCATGCAGTTAAGGGCAAAAATGCCATGTACAACTTTGTTTTCTCATAAAATTTTAACATTTGTTTCACTAAATTGAAAAGGAGAGCATATATAGACAAGTAAATATTTACAAGTTGAATTTTTTTTCATCTTTAATACAAATTCAGCCCCAAGCTGCTGACCTTTAAAAAAGCAACACTCTTATCATTTGTTGGGTGATGAGATAAAAAAATTTAAGATTTGGAAAAAAAAATCAATCATGGTCCAATTTAAAAAAAATAGCAATTTTAGGGTGATTAGCTTGGTGTCCCTTAGTGACAGGGTAAATAGGAAGAGAGAAAGCGAAGTTATTATTCTTGAGCATTTATCAAGAGTCAGTCCCCAAACTAGACACTCTACATGGGTTATCTGATTTAATTTCCATAACAGTAATTTGGAGTTGATATTATTTTTTTCATTTTTTGAAGTGAAATACTGAGGCACATTTGGCAGATAACTTTCAAAAGCATTCTTACTTAAGGAGGAGTGGAGAGGCATCTTAGGTTCAGGTCATGATCATAGGGTTCTGCTTCTCTGACACCTTCTGCCCCTCTGCCCCATTTGTGTGCTCACAGGATTTCTCTCTCCCTCTCTCTCTCTCTCCCCCTCTCATTTTGCTCTCTCTCCCTCAAATAAAAAAATCTTAAAAGAAAAGAAAAGAAAAGACAAGGGGGAGTGGAATTGTAAATAGGTTTTTCTAGGCCCCAAGGCTCAGGCTGATGGTCTCACCAGAGGCCCAGGAAACAAACAAAAAAAGCCCTCTCATTTGTAAAACAGAAGCTCAGCAACAGCCATATCCTAGAGTCCATTTACTCTTTGGAAAAAAGGCAAGGTCTTCAAAGCCAAAAAGTATCTTATGTCTATTCCTTCAGGATCTGAAGCTGTACTATTCAGTAAGGTGACCCACATACTTAAAATTACATGTTCTCATAGATGCAATTTTAAAAGGTTAGAAGAAATAGATACAGTAAATTATAATAACATTTTAACTCAATAAATACACAATATTATTCCTTAAGCCTAAACAATATAAGATTATTAATGTAAATTCTTTTCTTAGTACATTTTCAGAATGTGATGTGCATTTTACCCTTGGAGCTTGTCTGGATTAGCCACTTTTTAGGAGCTCAGTAGCCATAGGGCATCAGGAACTGCCTTGTTGGGCAGCACAGGTCTGGATAGTTCTAGTTAGGACTAGATAGACTCTCAGACAGGGAAACTTTACACCTTATTCATTAAAATATCAACATGCCCACTGTCATTTCTTCTATATTGCTGACCTTCTCAGTGCTGCTATGAGTAACTAGGTTTTAGAGTCAGGGCTCCATAAATCTCTTCCCCTAACTAGCCATGAGTCTTTGAACATATTATTTAGCATGTTTTAGCCTCAGTTTTGTCATTTACAAAATGGGGACAATGATGCCTAGCTCACAAGATAGTGATAAGTTAGATATAAATCTCCTGGCACATGACACTTGGTCCATAACTAGATGCTCTTAATACTAAAATTTAATCTCATATTCTTCTGTGTGGACTTTAATAGAGATTGAGTGCACTATTCTTTTTTTTTTTTTTTAAGATTTTATTTATTTATTTGACAGACAGAGATCACAAGTAGGCAGAGAGGCAGGCAGAGAGGGAGAGAGGAGGAAGCAGGCTTTCTACCGAGCAGAAAGCCCGATGCGGGACTCGATCCCAGGACCCTGAGATCATGACCTGAGCTGAAGACAGAGGCTTTAAACCACTGAGCCACCCAAGCGCCCCAGAGTGCATTATTCTTGACAACGGAAATTCATATGGTTTACTAGTCTACTTGTGACACTCCCCCGACCCCCAGCCTAGCCCCACCTCATTGTTGTATCCATAATTGTGAATCTGGGTTAGTCAATCACTCCTCCTCTGTGAGTAGATAAAAATTGGTATGGGTCTCATACATGTTGATGTATTTATTGTTTTCTTATACATTGGAGTTTCCTGCAGAATGACAAGTGCAAGCTAATTGGGATGATTTATAACTTTTAGAAATCCCATTAGCTCACTCACAGATGAATACTCTGTAGTATTGAGCTTTTTAAGTATTTAAGCTCTTTAAGGCCCAGCTACTATCAACTAGAACAAAAGGAAACTAGAGACCTACCCATTCTGTTCCTTCTCTCCATGTGAAACAGATTATTACAAGTCCATGCATACTTTATCTTGGTTTCTCCTGATCCTAAGCTAATTGCACAAGTCTCCCTATGCCAATTCTAAAATGTGCTGAAGGCCCATGTATGCTTCTTGAGTTTTTTCCCAACAGTATATAGAAAATGCTGAAGCAGGAGCTGTGTGTTCAAAATTTAGGATTCTATTTATGTTGTTTTTCCCATTTCTACCTATCTGAGAAGGGCCATCTTCTTACTACTCTCTCCCAAAGCTGTTACCTCAGAATCAGCTGTTTATTCTCAAACAACTTATTATCCCCTTCTTAAAACCCAGGCAGAGATGGTGTGGAGAATTCCAAGTAAAATTATATCAATATATTATTTTCCTTTCTTTAAAAAAACATGCTAAAGAAACCAGAAATTATTCTCAATGTGTAGTTTTGATTAACTCAAAATTGTCGTTCTATTGATTGTATCTTCTGAGTCAAAGTATAGCAACATTTGCATTCTGGCTTTGATTTCTCAAAATAAACCCTAAATTTATAGTAAGATTCTCTCATATACTGTCTTACCCTCTCAAAAGTTAGTTAATAAACTAAAATTTAAGAAATATTCACAAAATGTTATTATGACTTGAATTCTGTATTTTAAAAACAAATTAATAAAACATGGTTTTTATGTGTTTTATAGAGGATTGCTGACAAGTGTCTGTGTGCGTATGCATGTACTCACATGCATGTGTAGGTATATATGCAACTTACATGCTAGTGTACCATTAAAAAAGATTTGGCAGCAAACAAGAGAAACTGTAATCTGAGTAAGTCCTATAAATATGATTATTCAAAATTCATAAAATATTTTATAATTAATTTAAATTCTTACTGTTAGGTTGTGAACAAAAATGCTTTACTATCTATGTCTTTTATAGATGAGAAAGCTGAGGTCGAGTATTTAAGTGATTTTTCTTGGGGATGATTTTTGGCTGAACAAAGGATGTCACTTCACCTATACTGCCACATCTGCTGAAAACTTATTGGTGAATTAATCAACAAAACAAGGCCAAAGCACCATTTTATAGGTATTTACAAGACTTTCTTTGCTAAATAAAGCCTTTTCTTTGACTAGAGAGAACAGCCTGATTTATGAATGTAAATGCACTTTTGAGGCTACAAACATCAGCTTAATCTCTTGAAAGATGTGGTACTGGATTCAGTACAACATTGTTGTACTGGAAAGCGTCATTTAGTGTCAGCTCCTCATTCTCCATTCATGGCTCTACCACTTTTTTGCAGTATGACACTGGAAAATTCCCTTCGTTTTTCCTATCTCACTGCCCTCTAAAAAAAGTAATTCTCGATTCCCTATTTTCTCACGGTATAATAAAGGACAAATAAATTTGGTATGTGAATGTGTGTTGATAGTATTGAGACTGTTTGCAAGACATCAGACATCCTTACCACACTCTTTTGTTCACTGAGCTTGGTAACTCAGCATGGCTCTGTTATAAAGACACAGGTTTTGGAGATAGATTGTCCTGGATTAGAATCCTTGCTTTGACATTCAGTAGATTGGAAATGGTGGAGAGTCATTTAACTTTCTGAACCTCATTTTCTTCATCTGTGAAATGGCTACTTTGACCCCTCAGGGTTATTGTGAAAATGATGCCTACTGAGAAATATGCTCCAAAACCCTGCAGTTGATTACCATGGTAACTGAAAGAAAGCCACTCTGGAACTTATCTTGTGGCAAACTACTGTCACTTCTTTATCTTTCATTCTATTTGTTTCAAGCAAAAGCCAAGCATATCCAGGCTTTAACTTATAACAAAAACCAACCTCAAAAGATTTAAACATATTTCTCACTTTATAAGGTAGCTACGTTATCCTTTAAAAACAAGACCAATACATTATTGGTCACTGGCCTCTTAGTTGTCATTATGACAATACTCCTCTTCCCTAACCATTTCCCATTTACATTTAGTAATAACATTTGAGGGAATCATTATACACTAGTCATGCTGGGAACAAAAAAAGAAGAAGAAGAGAAAAAAAAAAACAACAGAAGAGACAGATAGATAGATATATAAAATTAAAAAGGAGATAGTCAAAGATTCAAACTTTTTTATATGAATACCTTGTTGGCTGCATCAGGTGCAGATACACAAATAGATTGCCTATCAAAGTATCTGTGATACTTTGTGAAAAGTGAAAAAACAAACCATCACCATCACCAACATTAACAATGGCAAGTAATTTCTACGTCATCTGCCAGAATAGTCTCATATCACTCTCACTGAGTATTTGATTTAGACAGTTATCAGAATTAATTTGCATTACTCAAAGGGGATCAAAGGGCTGAGTTGCATTATTTACATGTCAGCTGTCCTCATTTACTATTTAAAATTATAAATGATCCCTATTCTAGAGCAACATAAATGAGAATTGCTTTATGACCTGAAAAAAGTCATTACCATGTGCAGGTGTAACCCATGTTAAAGAACCTTCACCATTTCCTTGATCCCATCTAGATATAAAAGATGGTTACAGTTGTCTGAAAATACTTTAATGTACAACATGAGAAGCACCTCTGTGATGGAAAAATAAGTGATCATTTAGTATTTCTCAGAGAGGGTACTATTGACATTTTGGGGGTGGAACAAGTGTTCATTTTGAAGGACATCGTAGCACATCAAAAGTTGTTTAGAGGGATGCCTGGGTGGCTGCCACTCTCCCTGCTTGTATGCGCGCGCGCTCTCTCTCTCTCTCTGACAAATAAGTAAATAAAATCTTAAAAAAAAAATGTTTAGAATCCCTGTCTTAAGTACTTTGGGACAACCAAAAAATAATCCCCGATGCACAAACATTTCTAAATGCTATCTAGGGGTATTATATTCCCTAGTGGAGGACTACTGAGATAAAGCAAGGTAGGGATCATCTGGACACTAAGAGCCCAGGATCTGGATTTGACTCTTGGCCACATAAACTTATTAGCTCCATAATCTTGATTATTTAAATTCCCTGAGCCTCTGTTTTATCTGCCTTCTTAGGGGATTAATAAATTAATGCTAGTAAAAGTCATTAACATGATGCTTGACATATAAGAAGTCAAAGGGTAACTAATTTGTATAGACCTTGACAAATGTGTTTTAATAAAAATTCATATTGGCTCAAAAAAAAAAGTGGCTAGTGCAGTCAGTAGTGATGATGGTAGTTGTCATGGGAAAAATGGCACTGGTGGTAGTTGTGGTACACATAGGGGAATCAGGAGGAAAGGTATTTAAGATATTACCTTAGTGCCATACTGCTTCAGTTGGAATGTCTGCCACTATGCTATTTGGGCCAATTCCCTGTGTGCCCAATGCTCCAGTTTCCTTCTATAAAATGATGACCATAATAGCATGTACTGTAATTTGTGGTAAAAAAAACAAAACAAAACAAAAAAACAAAAAAAAACACACACACAAAAAACAAAGCAATAAAATGCTATAAATGAATCAGGTTTTGAGTTGCCTGTGAATTCAGTGGAGACAGGAGGAGAACTGACTTTTTGCTTCCAAAATCTTCAGCCACATTAGCTTCAATTTTATGGGTGCTGTTGGCTCCATAGTAGTTAACTAGTCAGTTTCTCACAGAAGGTATGTCAAAGTGGCTGACCTGAAGGTGCTGTTGTTTTCTTTGGTAATGAGATCTGGCTCAGATAGTCTTTACTTTCAAGAGAGTTTCATATTTAAGATGTACCCTAGATTCTAGCCAAGGTAATCTATTCTCAGAATACCAAATAGCCATGATTATAACAAGATCTCTTAGATGTGGTACAACATGAAGGCTACAGAGAGAGTCTATGTGAAATCCTAAAGGGGGAAGAATGAAGCTGTTAATAGTTCAGCTTCAACGCGTCTGCAGATATCTGTGCTTTCGTCCATAAAGAAAATAAATTGTCAGGATGTTTGTAATGTTAAACACTTTGGGATTAATAGAGTATGTAAATCACTTTGATGAATAGTTATTTGCTAATTTTGCCTCGTGATTATAAAGGTGGTATATTTTGATTTTCTATATCATCCTTCAACTTTATGGCCCAATATGAACTTTAGAAGATGCCTGGGAATTGATTTTGCAAATGAGAATTTTTGCTGTTACCTGGTTATTTCATACAGAATTTGCAGTACCTAGTCATGAATGTGTTGTTGATGATCACCATATTATGTTGCTTCTCAGAATCTGTAATTGTTAACAGATAGAGATGTGATATCCTAGAATGCAGGGGGGTTCTTTTATTATATCAGTCTGTTTCCACCTGGGAGTAATTTTTATGAAAGTAATGATGCAATATTTCAAAAGGATGATTTCATTCCTCTGTAGATACCATTTATTTGTTTATTGAGTGACTACCTAATCTACACTACATGATGCCTAGCCTAGTCACATTGAAGATATGGACATAAATGAAACTGTTTATACCCACAGAGGGGTTTGGAAGAATAGTATATTTAATAAATGTATTACACTGTGAAAAAGGCAATAAAGGAAACAGTGAGGGGGTACAGGATGGAGTCAAAAAGAATAGAGATGGTGATGCCTTACTCTAAGTCTTACAATATCCTTCATATAAATAACTCAGAAGACTCAAGCAGTTCAAATCTAGGAATGAATCTTTCTAGCCCTTTTTCCTATTACTTCCCGATATGCATGCCATGAGTGTTGTTTATTAAGGACATGGGATAATGTAGACTTTCCAATTATATAGACAATGATCCAGTTCCTCCTCCCCCACATAGTAGCTGTATGGCCTTGAGCAAGTTACTGTATTTTCCTTAGCTACAGTTTCTTTGTCCATAAAATAGAAAGGTAGAATAACCCGTTAGGGTTGTTGTGAAGATTAAATGCAGTGATTCATGTAAGAGAGAATGACAAAGTATTTAATAATTATTAGCTATAATTATCTTATAGCTGACAATTTTTCTACTTTGTATTTAATCATGAATGTACTTTTTTTATACTTTTAAATTATTGTTCAGTATAGTTTGCTTGTTTGAAATGGATATGCTTCTGTATTCCTACCTATGAAATCCAGGGTCTGAAATTGTTACTTTGTCTTCAGTGCCTTTCAGATTTCTTCCAAATGTGTAAATGTAATACAATTACTATGAATATGTTCCATTTTTTCCTACATACAACCATATCTATTGAGGACCTTATAACATATTACTGAACATAGTGCCTCAGTACCAATTAGCTAGAAAATGGACCCTCAATACTAACTTGTTGAAATGAATAAAGCTATAAACAGGTAGTTACTAGTTGCTGAGTTTTGTTCAATCAAATGTTGTACATCCTGCATTTTCAAGCATTGTACATTGAGACCCTCTAAATGGTTTTTCTGTACCAACTTCAAACTACATAAGTTTAGGAAGGGCACTTCAATCCATCCAACAATGGGTCCCCCTACAAAACAGCAGTTCATTTGGTATGCATCACCACCTTTGCTCGTAAAGTAATACTCATTTGTGGAAATATTTTAATATTTTATTCACTTTGCCTTTATTACGTTACACAAATTGATGGTACAGATAAAACTGAAATTGCTGAACCTGGTGAGGAGAAGCATAGGTTTCATGAACTCAATATAATTAAGGCAAGATGGAGATCATTAGGCTTGCCTCAACTTTAGCCTCTATGAGGCATTCATTGGTCTTAAACCCAATTAACTGTGTGTTCAATTACAAAGGAAAAGGATAAAACTAAAGTGCACAATGCTAGAAATATACCATTAAACAGTGTGCCTAAAGGATAAGCTGCCATTAGGGATTTTGTAATTGGTTTTAGCATATTGGGAATGGAACACCTGTTAGAATCTTTGAATCTTTTGTTTAGCTTGTGAACGTTTACCGTACTATGAAAGTTGGAGATAGTTTACTATTTTGTTCCTTTTTATAAAAAAAGAAACATTGAATTGATGTAAACTTTAAGTTTGTCGGTATTTAAAGGTATAAAGATTATCTTCCATCCCCAGGTTTTACTCCCCCCGCCCCCAGACATTACTGTTCTAACACTAGAGGACAGCTTTGCTAATTTTATAAAGATATTTTTAGGTTTAGTGAAATTGTTTAATAAACCATTTCTGTCTCTTGTAAGTGCATCTCAGTTATGGATAGAAAAATAAAACCCAGAAACTTTTCATTTGATAGAAATTATAGTCATTAACTTAAATTTTTTTTTGAATTTTAAATTATATGATTATTATCAATGAGTTCAGTATCTATGTATTTCTGCAGTACTTTTTAAAAAATTACTGTGCATGTCCTAATTTAAAAAACAACAACAACAACGAACCTAGACTGTCTTTGGAAGAGAAATTGGATTCCTTTCACAAATTTTACCATTCAAAAGCATACATTATCTAAATTTGTAAGATGCGAGGTAGCTGTTTTATCGTAGACCACTTTAATGTGAATGTAAAACACTTGGGAATCTTTTTAAAGTTTTTTTTTTTTTTTTTAATTTGAGAAAAAGACAGACAAAGGAGAGGGGCAGAGGAAGAGGGGGAGAGAGAGAATCTTAATCAGACTTACTGCTGAGCAAGGAGCCCCACTCGATCCTCTATCCTAGGACCCCAAGATCATGACCTGTGCTGAAATCAAGAGTTGGACTCTTAATGGGCTGAGTTACCCAGGCACCCCCTGGGAATCTTTTTAGAGCACAGATTTTTGATTTTGTAGGTGTCAGGTGAGGCTTGAGATTTTGCATTTTCTTTCTTTCTTCTTAAAAAATTTTGTTTTTTTATTTATTTGAGAACAAGAGGGAGAGAGCGAGCACAAGGGATGAGAAGGGACACAGAGAGGAGAAGTAGACTCCTGCTGAGCAGAGAGCCCTGATGTGGGGATCAATTCCAGGACCCCAAGATCATGACCTGAGCCAAAGGCAGAAGCTTAACCAGTTGAGACACCCAGGTGCCCAGAGAATTGGCATTTCTAGCAAGTTCTCAGATGTTGCTGCTGCTGCTGCTGCTGGTCTGGACATATTTAATAGCAGTTGGGTAGATCACCAAATATGTAGTCAGAAAATTTTACTTCAAACCTTAAATCTACCATTTGCTAGCTATAGAAATTAGAATAAGGCATATCTACTCACTTTTTCCATCTCTGTTGCTCTTACTTTTGTCTAAGCCATTGTCTTTTCTGATCTACTGCATAGCCTCTTAACTGTTTTCTTAGCATCTGCCCTTGCCCCTCTCCAGTCCACTCTACAGACCACAACACAAGCAATACTGCTTAAAAACACGAAATCTTATCCTATCACCAACTACCTAAACCTCCCGTAACAGCTTTTAATGACTCTCCTCAAAGATAAATTTCCAAATTCTGAACATAACTCAGAAAGCCCCAGCCTGCCTCTCTGATCTCATCTACTTCTTCATTCCCATTGTTTGTTAGGTTTCATCAAATGGCTTTTCCTTTGTTGGCTAAGTGTGATTCCCAGGCAAGCAGAAACGTATAACCTAGAAACTGGTTAGAAATGCAAATTCTTAGATCCCACCCTTAAAACTTGCTCCCACTAGATGGGGACTCTCCCATAAAGACAGTGCCAATCAGGTTTTCTTTCTGATTCTCAAGCACTCAGAACACTGCCTGGCACTGTTTAGGTTTCCAATAAAAAGTTTTGAATAAATGAGAGAATAAATCACTATAAAGTCTATATTATTTCTTTCTTTCATCTGTAAAATGGACAAAATATTATGTCCCTCTCAGATTACTTCAGATTCATTAGCATATATGAAAGTAGAAACCGGAATGTCTACTTTAAAGATATTCAGTCTTATTAAGCATGGTTACATCATTTTCTCAAATATGCATACATTATTTGCTTAGACAATTACTATGTGCAGCTTTGTTGATTAAGCCACTCACTCACATATACAATATTAGATGTTTGCTAACAGTATTGCTTCAACTTGGGATAGTATTCCCTCAATGTGGAATTCTAGTTGGTACACATTCTTAAAACCTTTACTGATATAACTGAAAATTGTCTCCTCCTAGCTTCTGGTATACCTTAAGCTTTCCTCTTTCAAAGCACTTACAACATTTAAAAATAGTGCTTTTCTTATTCCAAAAGTAACATAGATTTGTTACAGGAAATATTTTAAAAATGCTGATAAGTAAAAGGAATACTTTAGTTCCTACTGCAATCAAGAGTTTTCATGATTATATAACCTCTCAAGCTCTTCTATATTCTTTAAATTGCAAAAAAAATTGTTGCAGTTTTGTTAAATTTATTTTGCAGTTCCAAATTATGTACATAAGATTTTTTTTATCATATTGGTTGGTATCATGCCCTATTAACATGAATTCTCAACATATTGTAAGAGGGTTGGTTTAATCAAATGTATTTTGCAAGTATTTTTTTAAAGAAATAATAAAACAATGCTGTCATTTGTATGTAAAATTGTATTGCAGTCAGGTAACACATTAAGGACTGAGTTCTGTAAGAACATTTGATCTACAGTAGATTTCCCATGTATTCTCTGAGCCTCTTTCAGTGCTGCTCCCAAGGGAACATCTAAATGCACACAGCTACTTCCTCTTGCTATTGTAGAGCCAATTAAATTAATTTGTTGGAAATAACATTGTCTGTCGCTGGCACTGTACTAGATTAGATTCTCTCTGAATCTTCCTGGGTTTCACTCTGCCATGTGTATAGCACTTTGAATTTTAGTGGGAAGAACTGCAGTCTTCCTTTGCTATTATAAAAAAAAATGATTTTAACTACTCCCAGGAAGTAGAGCTTTCTCAGAAACCCGCATTTACTTCAGGAGATGCTGCATATATTTCCTGATACTTTAGTATCATTTAGGATAGCAAGAAATAGAATATAGAGATTCTTTTGCATTATGTGTATATCTCTAACTTTGGGAATTCTTTCCCATATCCATCAGAGAGAAGGAAATTTTATGAAGGACAAGATGCTACATGATAGAATAGGGAATTGTAGGTAGATGAAATAATCTGAGTTTTGTATATTATGTGTAATAATGCCAAATTCATCTGTTCACTGAGTGAACATTTATGAGCACTGCTCTAAAATGGGTCTTATGAAAGATACATAGGATACCTGGAATATTCATATATATATATGTATATCTTTATAACAATATAAATATATTTATATATAAATTATACACATATTTAAAGATATATAAATTATAAATATACATATATATTTAAATAAGACAATATAAGTCATTTGCATGTAAAATTGCAGTTTCTGGATTTAGTGTGTGTTGAGGTGAAAAGCTACAGTAGTGTGAGGCTAAGAGGTAAGCAAGGAACAGATATTTAAGGGTCTTCTAAAATACAGAATTTTGATGTTTGGCTATAGGCAACAGGGAGGCATCCTGTTACTCAGGATACTGTCATTGAATAGTTCACCGTATAGTAAAAGGGGTCTCTTTAAACTTAATAGATTTTGTGTGCTTGGTTTTGTTTCGGTTTTGTTTGACCATTTTCTGTAATGGACAAAAACAGTGTTTCCACATCCCAGGAGACTAACTTACTTTATTGGGGAAAGACTGTGGGAATGAGAAACAAGAGCACTGAATTTAAACACTGACTTTGTCATTAACTAGTGATGTAGACTGAGACAGAAGTACTTTTCCTTTTTTTTCTGGGCGTTTCAGTCTCCCTGTCTGCAAAGCATGAAGAGAAGTGCTGTTGGAAGAAATAGCATTACATGTCCCTGGATTGTTCACTTTCTGTTGTATCTTGTAACTACCAATAACAACTCTTGCCTTTTGTCTTTTATTTTATTTTTATTTATTTTTATTTTTTTAGAGAGAGAGCAGGAGCACACATGCAAGTTGGCAGGGAAGGGCAGAGGGAGAGGGAGAGGAGAAAGAATTTTTTTTTTTTTTTTAAAGATTTTATTTATTTATTTGGGAGAGAGGCAGTGAGAGAGAGCATGAGCGAGGAGAAGGTCAGAGGGAGAAGCAGACTCCCCGTGGAGCTGGGAGCCCGATGCGGGACTCGATCCCGGGCCTCCGGGATCATGACCTGAGCCGAAGGCAGTCGTCCAACCAACTGAGCCACCCAGGCGTCC
>PISX010035315.1:0-13052 GCA_004024625.1 Mellivora capensis
AATTTTCGACAAAGCAGGAAAAAATATACAGTGGAAAAAAGACAGTCTCTTCAATAAATGGTGCTGGGAAAATTGGACAGCTATATGTAGAAGAATGAAACTGGACCATTCTCTTACACCGTACACAAAGATAAACTCGAAATGGATAAAGGACCTCAATGTGAGACAGGAATCCATCAGAATCCTAGAGGAGAACATAAGCAGTAACCTCTTTGATATCAACCACAGCAAGTTCTTTCAAGATATGTCACTAAAGGCAAAGGAAACAAAAGCAAAAATGAACTTTTGGGACTTCATCAAGATCAAAGCTTCTGCACAGGAAAGGAGACATTCAACAAAACAAAGAGGCAACCCACGGAATGGGAGAAGATATTTGCAAATGACAGTACAGACAAAAGGTTGATATCCAGGATCTATAAAGAACTTCTCAAACTCAACACATGCAAAACAGATAATCACATCAAAAATGGGCAGAAGATATGAATAGACACTTCTCCAATGAAGACATAGAAATGGCTATTAGACACATGAAAAAATGTTCATCATCACTAGCCATCAGGGAGATTCAAATTAAAACCACATTGAGATACCACCTCAGGCCAGTTAGAATTGCCAAAATCAGCAAGACAGGAAACAACGTGTGTTGGAGAGGATATGGAGAAAGGGGAACCCTCTTACACTGTTGGTGGGAATGCAAGTTGGTGCAGCCACTCTGGAGAACAGTGTGGAGGTTCCTCAAGAAGTTAAAAATAGAGCTTCCCTATGACCCTGCCATTGCGCTACTGGTTATTTACCCCAAAGATACAGATGTGGTGAAAAGAAGGGCCATCTGTACCCCAATGTTTATAGCAGCAATGGTCATGGTCGCCAAACTGTGGAAAGAACCAAGATGCCCTTCAACAGATGAAT
The DNA here is from genome assembly GCA_004024625.1 of Mellivora capensis. NCBI lineage: Eukaryota > Metazoa > Chordata > Mammalia > Carnivora > Mustelidae > Mellivora > Mellivora capensis. The sequence continues at coordinate 910 of PISX010035315.1, forward strand.
GGATAAAGAAGATGTGGTCCATATACACTATGGAGTATTTTGCCTCCATCAGAAAGGATGAATACCCGACTTTTGTAGCAACATGGACGGGACTGGAAGTGATTATGCTGAGTGAAATAAGTCAAGCAGAGAGAGTCAATTATCACATGGTTTCACTTATTTGCGGAGCATAACAAATAACACGGAGGACATGGGGAGATGGAGAGGAGAAGGGAGTTGAGGGAAATTGGGAGGGGAGATGAACCATGAGAGACTATGGACTCTGAAAAATAACCTGAGGGTTTTGAAGGGGCGGGGGTTGGGAGGTTGGGGGAGCCTCGTGGTGGGTATAGTGGAGGGCATGTATTGCATGGAGCACTGGGTGTGGTGTAAAACTATGAATTCTGTTACGCTGAATAGAAATTAAAAAAAAAAAAAAACAATAGAAGCCACGTAAATTGGGTCTGTAGTTATGCCTTATAAAACCAGCCTGTGAGATCGGGACGGGGTCGCTCTCTTCAGAGGCGGCCCTGGCCGGTCAGTATGACTTCTAATACCTGGCATAAAAATAAAGCTTTGCCTTACTTTGATTTGTATGTTTCGCTCCTTTGATATAGGGCCCCAGCAGCTGCACCCTCCTCTCTATCCAGGAGCTGAAAATTTCCTCCCCAGCTCTTCAGTAAACCCTCACAAAAAAAAAAAACAAAAAAAACAAAAAAAAACAATCCACCAGTTTTAACTCCTCAGTTTCTGTCAGAACTCTGTGTTCACCCTGCCAGTGAAAAGGCATTTTTATCTCAGGCACACAACTGAGTTACAACTCCAATATTTTTTTTTGTTTTAAAATATTTTATTTATTTACTTGAGAGAGAGTGTGAGAGAGAGAATGAGAGGAGAGAAGGTCAGAGGGTGAAGCACACTCCCCATGGAGATGGAACCCCGATATTGGACTTGCTCCTGGGACTCTGGGATCATGACCTGAGCAGAAGGCAGTTGCTTAACCAACTGAGCCACTCAGAAGTCACGAACTCCCATTTCTACGGATTCCTGTGGCACAAAATCACACCATACCTGCAGGGTTTTGGAGGTGTTGTCATGCTTCTGTTTCTTGCTGGACCCCTCCCAGGAAAGTGAATGCCCAACTGTGTTGTGATTCAGGGTACAGGGCTATACAGAGCAGAAAGCCAAGACCTAGCTTCATGATTTTTGGCCATTTTCCCTTAACTGATGTCTGGGAACTCTGAAGCACTTAGGCCCCACCTGTTCTTCTTTTGACCCCTAGGATTCTGAGATCATGCTGTCACACCTGGGATTGCATCCTGCTTCACTACTTGAACAGTTTTAAGCCAGGAATGTCCCCCACAGTAGTAGACTCCTAAGTGTTTCAATCATGCACTTTGTTGTCGATAAAAACTTTGCAGTAGGCACCTCCCCTCTGCTGTATCCACAGCCATATCACCCGCACAACTTATTCTCACCTATAGCACTTGAGCTCTGAAGCTGCCACAGGCACCACAGTGGGAGCTAGAGGAGCTCTTGAAGTGGTTCCGGATCTTCTTCTGTGGCTGGTGCTGTTAGTCCAAGAAGAGAAAGTATCATCACCAGGTTTGACTTTTCATGTCCCTCCTAAATAAGGAAAATTTTCCCACCATTCAATGTTCTCTGAGTCTATGAAGCAACCCCTGGAAGGTATTCCCTAATGGCAGGTCATGGGCACAGGGATCTGAGAGTTCTCTTTACTCCTGGACTACCAGTTGATGGAGACTTCCTCTGTGTGGCCTAAGCTGTTCCCTCCACAGGTCTATATCAGCCAAACCCTGTCCTCCTCACCTCAGCGTCTCTCTGGTTCTCCTCCCTCTGCCCCTCCCTTCCTTCTTGTGCTCTTTTCCCTCTAGTAAAGAAACAAATACCTAAAAAATAAATAAAAGATTGGGCGTAAAAGTGTACATTTAGGTCTTCAAGACCTGGCAGGAAACACCCTCCTTTGTGTATTTCTTTGTCATCTTTCCTCTTGTGCTGATGGCGTCAGAGGTGCATGACAACCCAGGGAGTGAGAAGGTTGATGGTGGAGGGAATCTACGTTCCTAAAAGACGACATAAATGATTTGAGTCTCCTAATTTGAAGAGCCACTCAACACTGTCATGGGGGAAAATCTGTGGTGATATGCTACCAAAATTTGGGGAGTTAGTTGGTAATTTAGCATAATGTGATATACCTACAGCATGTTGAAATCACCAAGTTAACTTCAATAGTTATCAGCCTAAATCTTTTAAAAATGACCAAAGAGGCACCTGGCTTCGTCAGACAGTAGGATAATTGGTCTCAGGGTTATGAATTTGATCCCCCACGTCAGGCAGAGTTAGCTTAAAAAACAAAACAAAAGAAAACAAAAGGACTTACACATGAGCAAAATCAATGAGGCCCAAACAATGGTGCTTGTCAGTTTTGTGATGGATCCTGTCTCCTGTTCATTCAGCCACTGGGCACTACACACTCAGATGGTACCAGTGCTAATCAGACAGCCAGGTTCTCCCTCTAGTCCCCTCAGGGTCTAGAAGAGCAGATGGACAAACAAGAAACAAAATTGTGAATGAAAAGATTATTTGTTCCATAGGAAAAGAGCAAGGGACTACACCTAAGTCCTGAGCTCCAACAAGTGATGGGTATGACAAGGCTATTCTGAGACGACAATGAGGCTTCCTGTGACAGGAAAAGAAGGAGACATCCCTGCACAAATCTGAGTGTATTCAGCCTGTCAGAGGTCACCATAGAACAGAGGATCAGAGGCACAGTTTGATGTTCCTAGAGTGGAGGTTAGAAAGGTGGCCAGGGTGGCCAGAGGAAGCTGAGAAAGAGAGCAGAGAGGGAGGGTAGGAGGACCAGGGCTCGGGGCAGTTCTAAAGTATCAGTGCCATTCTCCCTGTGCTGTGTGACCACATTTTTCCATACTCAGTGGCTGAAACCACAAACACTGTCTCCTGGTCTCAGGGGATTAGGAATCCAGCATGCTCACCTGGGGGCTCCTTCCAGAGTCTTTCTTTAGGTTGGGGCTATTGTCAACACCAAGGGAGACCTGCCTCACTGAGAACCTGAGCTCACTTAGGAGCATTGGCTAGATATGGCCCATCTCAAAGACCTGAGTTCCTCTGTCTGTTGTTGACCAACAGTACTAGGCCATGTGCATATGTCTGTGTCATGGTTCAATCTAAGGGCTTGTACTCCAGTATGAGGATCTGATAGAGAACATGGGTCAGAGTCAACATGGGGCTGAGCAATGAGCTTTTATAACTAAATCTCATCAGGGACTTTGGGTCATGTTGCCATGTTCTGTGGAATGAAATTGAATCACTAAATCCAGATGACACTCAGCAGAGGGGGTTACACAAGGATGATTACAGAGGATTTGGGGAACCAACGGTACCCCTGAGGGGAGAGGATGATGATTTCTGCAGGGTCCGTGCCTTGTCCAGGATCAGACTTGTAGGAAGGCTTATCATGCATGAACCCAGCTCTTTGAGTGTCCTCAAACGTGGGGACCTGGATATACCTAGTCATTCACTGGTGGCTCAGGAAAAGGTTGTCTAGAAGGAAGTGGCTATAGACATGGAAATGGTAGCGGGATGAGGGTGATCATTGATGTCCTAGATAGGAGACACCTCCCCATGTTCTTGTCTGAGGAGGAACCCAGGCCATGGCAACCCACTGAATGGACATCACACCCTTTGTGAAGAAGGTAATGGCTTACATCACAGGACAGGCAGTCTCTATGGGTAAGGGTGGATTCTGACCATCAAGGGAAAAGGATCCAATCACTACTTTATGGTTTGCATTGAAAATTAGAAGCCTAAGATCTTGGGAAGCTATTACCCTGTTCTTCTGGGACTCCAGAATGTGAGCACTGATGAACACATGAGTTCACATAGGAAGGAGTGTGCATGTACACACAAAACCACACAAACCAGTAGGGACTGTGCACTGGGATTTGACTAGTAGCAGATTCAAAGAAGTTGATAAGAGGAAGGATATTTGGTTGGAGGTATATTCTACATGTGACACCGCTCCTCTAATATCATAGATATTATCCAACCTATGCCTATGGATATCTGGCAGAAGGATATGCGAGAATCATCTGTATTTCACAGAGAAGACCATCCCTGTCAGGCACAACAGTTTGTCTAGGGTCAAAAGCAGGTATGAATAAAGAGTTGTGTCGGAAGCCAGGTGTGTTTCCAAGCTGGGGCCCTGGCTGCACCCAGATCTTCCCTGGGGGCCTGTGGAGAGGGTCTTCTTGGTGTCACTGTGTACAGATGTGGCCTTTCATGCAGGAAGGGCATAAGGAGATGGCAGACCACAGCACTGTTTGTGTAGGTGTCCAACCAGGAGTGGACTGTGGTAGGGGATCCCAGGCAGTGATGTCACTTCCTAGACCACAGACCCCAACAGAACTTGGAACCCCTGCAACCAGGAACCCAGATTCTAGTGGAGTCCAGTACGAGGGTTACTTGGCTGGAGACATCTGATACGGAAAGATGTTCTCTTGTTGCTTTCCTACTTTCTGGGGCTCTGGCTTCCAGAAACCCCGGGGGAATGGCTTTTTCACATGCTTCAGACATTGAATCAAACCTCGACCTCAATGCCTCAGGGCATTTGGTAAGAGGTGCCATAAGGTACTAAATGCTGAGCAGAATAGGTGATGCCCACCACTCTGAACTACCCAAGGGCAGCCCTATCCCTTCCTATTGAGTTTTAGGGAAAGAGGAATATGTGGGTTTTCCCGCCCATAGGCTGGAGGAGGCTGAGCACAGTGGATACCCTGGTGATCCTTTCTTGTTCACACCACCGTCATTGCGGGCAGGGTGAAAAGAGGATTCCTAAGGTGCCTCTTATCTGTGCCAGAGCCCATCCATGGCCCTGATAAAGGAGGGCCTTCCCTCCTCCAGGGTAGTGAGGCAATGTAAATTAGAGGGGCTTCTGGACTTTCATCCACATATTTGTTACTCCTGCTTTAGGGTAAAGGTCTGAGAGTGTCTTCTGGTAAATGGGAAGATGTCCTGGGGAGATGTGGTTGGTGTGTGAGCACTGTGGGAGAGCATAGGGGAATTGAGGACAGCTTCAACCCCTAAGAGGGTCATTCTCCATGCCTGCCCCCTCCCAGCCCTATCTCTACCTCAATTCTGGGACCCAGAAGAGAGGATTTATTAACAATAACACAGAAGTCTGTTGGAACCTGAACATTGGATGATTAGAGGGTGCTCAGGAGACCCAGTGAGAGCTCAGGGACCAGACATCCCCCACATGTGGGAGATTAGTGTCAGTGGAAGGAGACCTACTCATGGCACCTAGTGAATACGGCAGCACATGGGTACAGGAGGTAGCTTTTGAGCTATTGGGAGGGTCTTTGGTAGGCATGGCTAGAGAAAGAGTTCCTTGGTTCCCATCTTGGTTATATCTTCCCAGAGCAGTGTCATGTGCAGTGAGGGTATTTAAGAGGCTAGACAACACACCTCCCTGGGCACATGCCATTGAATTCAAGTGGCAAGTGGGCAAGGAGACAGGCTGAGGAGTGTGTCCAGCTCCCCTGAGGAGGACAGAAATGCTCACACTCTTGATCAAGGACCCACATTCATAGTGAATTTCTGCTACCCTTACATCTGCGACAGGTCTGTCTCAGGCAGGACTGCCAGATCGGAGGAGAACAAGGAGTAGCACTGGTCTCTGACAGGAGCTGGAAGCCCAGGACCCAGGTTCACACAGGGTTCCTCAGGATATTCGTTTGGGAGGGTGCCCTGTCCTCTGACTTCTCTGCCTACCTGTCTATCCCTAGGACCATCTATTCCATCTTGAGCACATTGCTGGAACAATATCCCAGGGATTTTTTCTATCCCCCATAATTTCCCATACTGAAGAGGCTGCTGGCATACCTGGGTCTCAATATACCAGGCTCAGACCTGGAGTGCTGTTCCCAGCTTCTTCTCTCAAAATTGTAACTCTTTGAGCCCACGGAGCCAGAGGCTCGGGGTAAGGAGGACTGGGGGTGACTGATGTGGGCCTGAGGAGGAGACAGGGTGAGCCACATTGAGTAAGTCTCCATAGATTGTAGTGCGGCCAAGAGGAGTGAGTAGTCTCAGATCCCTGTCCCCATGGGCTTCAGATGGGGAGAACTTCCAGGGATTGGGTCTTGAACGCAGACCACATTGAGTGGTGGGAAGTTTCTTTCATGTATGAGGCAAAAGGGAAGTCAGTCGTGCTGATGATACTTTCTCTTCTTGGAGCTACAGCACCAGCCCCAGAGCAAGATCCTGATCCACCTAAGGAACTCGTCCCATCACGCATTCTGGCACCTTCTTCATCTTTGGAGCCTGAGCTAGCCCACCTCATCCCTGCTGCTGTTGCTAATCTGTCAGGATGACCAGTGACACAACCTCCCCTGTTGATCCAAGGGCAGGTGATAGTCAGGTGTCTGATTCACTCTCCTGAGATGGAAGAGCCATCAGCCCCTGTGCCTGACCTGGAGATCCAGCAGGGTCCTTCCCCTGCTCCTCGGCTGCCTGAATGGCCTGAACCACCAGCTGCCTCAGTGGAGCAACCAGCCTCAGCCCCTGGGCAGCAGCTGGTGCAGGCTGCAGACCCAAACAATGCCTTCCCCTCCCCTGTCATTTACTTCTTTGTAACATTTGTGTTTTGTATACACATGGATAATGCCTTAATAGATTTTGTTCATTAAATAAGGTAGAATTTCAGTTTACATAAAATTTTATTCAGATCCTTTTCAATGGTATATCGAGGTCTCATTAGGTACATTCAGAGTTTGTCACAACCATTTACTTCTACAACATTCCCATCTCAGAGACATCTGTGCTACTAATCACTCATTCTTCATTCCCTCATCCCAGTCCCTGCAACCACTGCTTTTCTCTCTGTCTCTGGTACTTTACCTCGTCTTGGATTTTTATGTGACTGGAATCCTACAATATGGCCTTCTGTGTCTGTCTGCAGAACATAAGAGTGATTCACATTTTTTAATTGTTTTATACAAATAACGTTTTATTACAAAGGTATGTTCCTAAAAGAACAAAGATCATGGGAAGTCCAAAAATGAACCATTTTCATTATCTGTGAAAGGGTTTCCTTTTATAAGGATGCCTTGAAAAGCAGAAACCACAAGAGAAATGTCTGCATCCATGATACACCTTTAATTTTTCATTTTCCTGCGTAGTCTACATTTAAACTACTCTAATAGGCATATTATAAAATATTAAAATCATATCTTAAATATTCTAATTTATTGCTAACAAGGTAATAAAGTAAATATTTCTTTAGGTTTTATCCAGACTATGTTTATGTAGTAAATAATGATTTAAATATGAAAAAAATAAGGCAGATTCCTTCTACAAAGAAATAATCGCCCATAACACATGGTATCCATCTTCCCTGCCTTTCCCTCTAAGTATACTGTGTGTGTGTATGTGTGTGTGTGTGTGTGTGTGTGTGTGTGTGACAGAGTGGGGCCCTGAAGGTTCCAGGGCTGCACTTTTGTTCAGCCTGGTGTTCTCACAGTGGACAGGTTGTCTCTTTGGACATTCTCAGTGACAGTGCACAGTAGCACCATCTGAGAAACAACTAAGCCATTTCCATTTATTTGGCTCTAATAATGTAGTGATGATCATGTCTGTGCCATGAATCTGTTTCACTACAAATGATTCCTAAAAACACCAATACTAGAACATAATTTAACCACATTTTGGGGGGACTTGCTGCTGGTTCCTCCATGCTTTCTTTATTAAGGAGAAGCATTGTTTGGAAAGGAGGGGTCCCGGATTCTATAGATGAGACCTGAAATCATGAGGTGGACAAGCCAGCAGTGATGTCATCGGGGTATTGGGAGTGACCATAGAGCATGGAAGAGCCTGCCCACAACCCCCCTCATATGTCCTCTCCAACAAGCTTCCCTGCCTTGTGTCCTGGAACACACCTCACCCAAGCCCTGTCTGGTGACACACTCAAGCCACTTCAGCCCCTCGTGCTCCTTAACTCAGATGCTAACTAGAGCAACCAGACCTTACTCCATGCCAGCAGAGGGGTGCAGACCAGGCGGGTCCTGTCAGCTTGCTCCCTGTACTTCCTGACTGAACCCCATCCTCTCAGGGAGGAACCTCTAAGGACAGTGCAGGTCAGTGGGTTAAAGACAATTGTTCATCCAGATGTAGTTTTAGTGACAACAGAAAGAACCACTTGAAATTGTGTGGGCAAGACAGGCCTTTACAAAGCACACTGGCTGCTCATGGAAACTTCAGGATTGACAGAGCATCAAACAGGGTCTTTGGCACTGGATATACCTCATCCACAGCCCTCAGGATGCTCTAGCAGTGACCCACTAACCATGTCAACCAAAACCATGGTACCCCTCAAGTTAAGCTTTTCTGAGAGAGGGAGTTGTGCTTCCTGCTGTGACCCATTTCCACCCCCAAAGTCGGAAAAGAGGGAGTCCACTTGATCTGATGCTTTCATAGAGGTCATTGTCATTAATTCTGGTCTTCTCTGCCATAAGACGGAACTAACCAAGCAGAGAAGAAAGACCCTCAGAGAGAGGACATTTGGGGCTCTCCCTTCAGGAAAAGAGAGAAACACCTTTGAGTGGGACTCAGTGAGAAAGGAGAGCTCTGAGCTCTAGGGGAAGGGCTGCCATGGGCTGGGCGCTGCCATATTGGTCAGAGGCACAGGCTTGGTGTTGGCTTGCAGGGAGTGGCCAGGGTTCCTCCTACCAATAGGTCCATCAAAAACCAAAATGACATCCATAAAATGCTTTCAACTCCAACCACGAAAAGGCAGTGGGACACAGCAGCCAAGGAAACCTAAGGTTCTTTTTACCAAAGATAACACAATGGGGAACATGTGGGACAGGCTAATGGAACCGTGGGCAGCTAATTTCCCTGCTTTGGGGAGAAAGAGTCCCATCAAAAGACACCCCCATATTTGTTCCAAAAACAGGAGATAGTTCAGTGGGCTCCAGCCTGCCAGTCTCCACACTGAGGATTGTCCATGTCCCGGGCAGAAGCTCTGGCTGACAACCTGCCCCAGGGCAGGCCTGGGTCTGATGGATGAGCCCGTGTTGTGAGATTCTATACTGGAGGGGATGAAGGCTTTCTGGAAATACAACTGAGTCAGGGGAGTTTGGATTGGCAGGCTGAAGGGACACAGTAAGGCAGAGGCCCAGTGCCCATGACAGCAGTGTGCTCCCTGTGGGCTAATTTTAGCGGGTAATGCTATGAATCACTGAGTATCTTTTTAGAGCATGAATCACCCTTAACAATTCCTTGCTGAAGTTAAAAATGCTATCTCTGTTTGACGAAGAAGGAAACCAAATCTTTAAGAAACTGCCACTTTCCATGTTCCACATTAAATTATAGGCAGAATTTGAACCCAGGGCTTGCCATTGTTGTGGGCCCAGCCTCACAAGAAGGTTGCATCCAGATGCTTCAGAAGAGACTTCTCAACTCTGAGGTTACATGAGCCTTTGTAACCAGGGAGAAACCTCCTTCTACCCAGACAAAGGCTGGCTGGTACTCGGAGAGTCCTCAGTGAAGGCACAGCATCATCAGACGCAGGACAAGCCCAGGACAAGCCCAAGTCAGAGGTGGTACCACTGCCCCTTGAATTCAGTGAGGTCTCCAGGCCTCGGGGTTGGATGTGGCTCTTTCTACACCTCTGAGTTCCAGGAGTGAGCCATGTGGATGGAATACAGAGTCCAATGGCAGAAAGATAGCAGTTCTATCCCATGCTCAGCCTCTTTGTTGCTGGGGGACCACAAACGAGGCTCTGAAGCTACAGACCCCATCCTTAAATTGGATGTGTAATGGGTACCGCTAAGTGGGATGTGGAAAGAAGTGACTCATACAGTTCCTGCCTGGTGCCTGGGGCAAGTGTGGAGTCCAGAGGAAAGGCATTCATGTCAGTGACCAATTTACCCATGTACCTGTTCACCCACTTGTTGATTCTGGTGTCGTCCTTAAGAAATGGATGCCAAAGCTAAGGTCAGGAAGATTTCTTTTTAGGCTTTCATCTCTGAGGTTTATAGTTTTGGCTCTGGAATTTAGATTTGTGACCCACTTGAGGTTCATTTTCTGTTTCTCTGAAGGGAGGGTCCACGGACCTTCATTCCATCATTTATAATTTTATGTATTTGTATGTGTAAGAAAGGATGCGATTTAGTCACTGTAGTACCTGAGGTTGTCACTTGTAGGGACTTTTCAATAGATCTGCAAGAATCTGTAAAATGATATGTATTCTCTCCTTGAAGAAATTAGCTGAGATTGTGAAGGCAGTCCAAAAGGAGGTTAACTTGTATCTTCTTTGGAGGTGGAGCAGTGTCCGTGTCCTTGTTAAGAGCACAAACACCCCTCTGGTGGCCACAGGAGACATTGCAGGAGTTCCCTAATCTGTCTGCAAAACAAGCCACAGTCAATGGTGGGCATCTTCAAGGATTCACAGAGAGATCAAAACAGTTCCATAAAATTCAACTTTTTGGAGTGTATCTTGTAGGAAATCTGTGGGAAATGGGATTTTTCCCAAATGCACTATTTCGAGAAATATTTTCTGAGTAGCTGAGTCAGGTCCTGGGTCCCAGGATAGAAAGTAGGGAGAATCGTGGATACTTCCCAAGAGGCACAGGGTGTACAGTGAGATAGTGTGGGAAATAACTGGTCCACACCACAGCTCTGTATATCTGGTTGAAAGAAAGCAGTTAAGGAAAACAAGTCATATTTATGGATTCCTCTCTTACACTAAATATAAAACTTTTTAGACAATTTGAAAACTATCATTCAGCATATCTGTATACTCTTTTCCCATTTAGAAGACATCAACTTATATTCCCAGTTTTTTTTTTTACTTATTAGGAGAAGATGGTGTCACACATTGATCCCTTAGTGACTCTACAAAAATCTTTGTAGAACTAACACATGGATTAAGTCCTAAATGTAAGGACACAGATTCTACATACAAAATGGATTTTCATCTATATATAAGAATAACATCCTGTCAAGGACAGAAATTAAGAAAATAATTTTAATTGATAATCACTCAAAAAGAATAAAATACATAGGAATTACTTTCACCCGGAGGTGAAAAACCTGCATACTAAAAACTTAAATCATTAATGAAAGAATTCGAAGAAGAGAGAATTAAGTCTGGAGACATCCCATGCAAATGGAGCACTAGAATATATGTAATGCAAAGGTCCACACTGCATAAAGCAATCTAAATATTCAGTGCAAAACCCATCAAGATCTAATGGCATTTTTAGAAATAAAATCAATAATCCTACAATGTGAATAATACCATAGAAGGCCCTGAATAACCAAAGCCATCTGGAGAAAAATACAAACCTGGAGGCATCATGCTTGCTGAATTCAAATGTATTACAACGTTGTAGAAACGGAAATCATATGGTATCGACCTACAGACAGACACACAGATCAATGGAACAGAACAGAAAACCGAGGAAAAAAACCCACACATATGTAGTCAATTGATTTACAACAAAAGCTTCAAGAATGTAAAATAGGGAAGCAACAGTCTCCACAATAAGTGCTTTGGAAACACTGGGCAACCTCAAGTAAAGCAGTGCAACTGAATGTCTATCCCACCTGATCCACAACAATGAAGTGACAATGTGGCAAGGACTTCAACAAAACAGCTACACCCATAAAATAGCCAGCTGGAAATGGGGCAGAATGTTATTAACACCCCTGCCTTTTTATAATAAGCTCCATGACCAAAATATGAACTCTAGAATCTGAGATCTAGAGTCAGATGCTGTGCTGACTGAGCCAGTCAAGAACCTATTAAAACTATGCAGCAAAGAGGTGTCAGAATATATCTATTAATTCATCCGCTTAACACAATTTTTTTGGAAAAATGTTTCTTGAGATCTTTCCTGACATTGAGTTTTGAATTTGACATCATAAGCAAAGGCTACAATGAAAAATAAACATCTGGGACTGCATCAAACTAAATGCCTTCTGTAAAGCAAAGGAAATCTCCAGTCATCAGCATATTGAAAAGACAACATACTGAAAAGGGGAAAATATTAGCGAACTACCTAACTGATAAATGTCTCATAACCAAAATATTGAAGAACTCACACAACTCAATAAGACAAAAA
>PISX010035316.1:0-13036 GCA_004024625.1 Mellivora capensis
AACTAATATACCCCATCTATACACATGATATGAAATATGACAGTATCAAAATGAAAGAAAAGTTGAAAATTTTTAGAAAAACAAAGATCAATCTTAAAAGATATAATTAAGGGATCATTAAACTTTCTAAGAATAACAATAAATAAGAGACATTTGAGCAATATGTTAAAGGTTTGAAAAAAAATAAATTTCAACATAAAATTTTATATTCCAGTTAAACTATTATTTAAATTATGTGTCTATAGAGATCTCTCAATAGAATCATATAGTATGTGATCTTCAGTGACTTGCTTCTTTCACTGAGCAAGATATTTTTGAGTTCCATCATCTTTGGTATAGCTCAGTATTTTATTTCTTTTTACGGTCAAATAACATTCTACTGTATAGACACACCATATTTTGTTTATCCATTCATTGGTTGATGGACACTGGATTGTTTCAACATTTTAGCTATTATAAATAATACCTTTATTATTTAATTATTATATTTACTGATTTAACTATTACTTATATTAAATATTTATAATATATTATTATTGATAAAAATTTATTAATGTAACATGATTATATAATAAGTATAAGTACATATAATATATTATTATAAATAATGTTATATATTATTATTATAAATGCTGCTTAAGCTCAGGTTTTCATGTAGATATGTTTCCATTTTGCTTGGATATATATCATAGAGTTTATCATAGAGTTGAATTTCTGGGTCAATGGTAACTATGTTTAACTTTTTGAGGAACTCACATGTTTTTCCACAATGGCAGCACCATTTTACATGGCCATCAGTGTATAAGGGTTTCAATCTCTCCACATCCTGACAAATACTTGATATTCTTTCTTTTTTTATTATAACCATCCTAGTGGGTTTGAAGTAATATCTCACTATGGTTTTGATTTCTAATTCCCTGAGGGTTAATGATATTCAGCATCTCATCATGTATTTATTTGTCATTTGTATATCTTCTTCAGAGAAATTTCTAAACAAATGTTTTGCCTATTTTTTAATTGTGTCATTGGTCTTTTTTTAATTGGGATCTAAATGTTTTCTATATATTTTAGAGACAAGTCTCTTGTCAGGTACAGTATTTGCAAACTTCCTCCCATTCTATAAGTTGCCTTTTCACTTTCTTGGATGTCCTTTGATACACATAAAATTTTAATTTTAGTAAAGTTCAATTTATCTATTTTTCTTTTATTGCCTGTATTTTTGGAGTCATATCTAGAAGCCATTGCCAAATCTAAAGTCCTAAAGATTTACACCTATATTTTTCTTCTAGTTATTTTACAACTTTAGTTCTCACATCTAAGTCTGTAATCCAGTTTTAGTCAATTTTTCTATTTAGAATGAAGTAGGAGTCCAACTTCATTCTTTTGCTTGTGGATAGCCATTTGTCCCAGGACCATTTATTGAAAAGACTATTCTTTCTCTTTTGAATTGTGAGGTACTGTTGTTGAAAATCAATTGACCTTACACAAGGTTTATTTTTGGAGTCTAAATTCTACTCCACTGATCTGAAATGTCTACCCTTATGCTACTACCACACTGTGTTAATTATTATTGTTTTGTAGTAAGTTTTGAAATCAGTAATGTTAATAAGCCCATCAAATTTGCTCCTGTCTTTCAAGATCATTTTGCCTCTTAGACCCTTGAGTTTCAAAATGAATTTTAAGATAAGTTTGTCAGTTTCTACAAAAATAAAGTTGACATTCTGATTAAAATTGCATTGAATCTGTAGATCAGTTTAGGGAATGTTTTCATCATAAGTATTAATCCTCTAAACATGAGATGCATTTCCATTTACTTTAGATGTTCTTTGATTTCTTTCAGCAACATTTTATCACTTTCAGAGTATAACATTTCTTCTTTTAAATTTATTCATAAGTATTTCATCTTTTCTATATATTATGCTAGGCCCACCACAAGTATAGCTATCATCTGTCACCATCCAATGCTATTACAATAGCACTGACCATATTCCCTATGCTGTAAATACCTATTTTCCTCAAACTATTCCAAAAGAAAGGAAGAGGAAGGAGAGCTTCCAAATACATAATATAAGGCCAGCATTACCCTGACACTAAAACCAAAGACATAACAAAAAAAGAAAGTTATAAGCCAATATCCCTGAGGAACATAGATGCAGAAATTCTCAAAAAAATATTAGCAAGCTACATTCAATGATACACTAACAGGATCATTCACCAAGATCAGGTGGGATTTATGCCAAGGTGCAAAGATGGTACAATATTCACAAACCAATCAATGTGATACACCACATCAATAAAACAAAGGATAAAAATCATATGATCATCTCAACACATGCAGAAAAGTCATTTAACAAAATTCAATATCTGTTCATGGTAAAATCTCTCAACAAAGTGCGTTTAGAGGAAACACAATAAAGGCCAAATATGAAAAACCCACAGCTCCATCATGCTCAATGGTGAAAAACTGAAAGTATTTCCGTTAATACCAAGAACAAGATAAAGATGGCCACTCTCATAACTTCTATTCAACATAGTACTGGAAGTCCTAGCCACAGCAATCAGACAAGAAAAAGAAATAAGAGGTATCCATGCTGATAATAAAGAAGCTAAACTATCACTATTTGCAGATGACATGATACTATACATAAAAAACACTAAAGACTCCTCCAAAACACTATTAGAAGCAATAATTTAATTCAGTAAAGCTTCATGATACAAAACTAATACCCAGAAATTGGTAGTTTCTATAAAACAATAATGAAGTAGCACAAAGAGAAATTAAGAAAACAATTCCATTTACAATTACACCAAATAAGATAAAATACCTAGTACTAAACTTAGCCAAAGAAGTAAAAGACCTGTACTCTGAAAATTATATGCTATTTTAAGTAAAACTGTGTTCGTAATTTCATTTTTGGATCATATTTGCTAGGGTATAGAAATACAGGTAACTTTTGTATACTGATCTTGAATCTTAAAACCTTGATGGACTCATTATTACTGCTAAAAGTTTTAATGGATTCCTTATATGCAAGATCATGTCATGTTTGAATAGAGATAATTTTACTCCTTCCTTTCCAATTCAAGTGCCTGTCATTTCATTTTTTTTGTCTAAAATTTCTCTGCTAAAATCCCTAGTACAATATTGAATAGAAGTGGCAAGGGCATACATTTCTGTCTTGTTTCTTATCTTAGGGAGAAAGTATTCAGTCTTTAACCACTCTGTATGATGTTAGCTGTGAGTTTTTCATAGATAGCCTTTATCAGGTTAAGGAAGTACCCTTATATTCCTAGTTTGTTGAATATTCTTATGAAATTATATTGAGAAATGTTTTTTCTGTATCTTTTAAAATTATCATGTAGTTTTTTTTAATTCTTTATCTACTGATATGATGTATTACATTCAGATGCTAAACCAACTTTGCTTTCCTGGAGTAAGTCCCACTTGGTCTTGGTGTATAGTTTTTCTATATTGCCAGATTCTTTTGCTGACATTTTGTTGAACATTTTTTGATCTATCTTCAAAAGAGATATTGATCTGTGGTTTTCTTTTTTTCCGTTGTTTTGATTGTTTTCTTGTCAGAATGACTTGTTTCCTTAATATAAAATCTTAGATGCCTTCCCATTAACATAAGGGAAACACCATGAGTCCACAAATACCATTACTATTTTAACATAATATTGGAGAGCCTAACCAACTTTTTACTATAAAAAAGGGGTGAAAGAGTTTTATGAATTAAAAGAAAGAAATGAGTTTTCATGGTTGCAGATGTTATCATCATTTACATAGGTACTGAACATAGAAACTGTTAAAACTAATATTAATGCTTAATAATATTGCAGGGTACAAGTCCAAACAAAAAATGAATACAATTCATCTATACCAATAATGGCTAACTGGAAAATCTTGTGCAGTCTGAAATATCATCCAAAATAGCAACACAAAACTTAAATAATCTAATAATTACCCAATAATCTTTTAAATCAGTTACAACTCTACTGAATACATGAAATCAGACTACATTTTGTTTTAAAAAGTGCAAAGAAGATTTGAAAAACTAAACATACACATACATGGGGACAATGATTTAACACTTAATAGGTCAATTATCACAGATTAATCCACATATTCAATGCAATCAATATTGCATATCAATATCATACTCAGCTCTTTTAAAGAACTTGACAAATCTATTCTCAAATTTACATGGAAGGATAAACACCACTGAATAACTAAGTCAACTTTGAAAAAGAGAAAAACTTAGTAAAAGAAAAATATAGAGATGAAACATTTTACTAAATATCAAGACACGCAACACATGCCATAATAATAAAAAATATATATGATGCTTACTCAAGAACAAACAAAACAATGGTACAAAATAAAGTTTAGAAATTGAATCTTAATTTTTACTTCTATGTTTAGATCTTTAACCAAACTGGAAGACTATACTTATGGTGCCAACTATTTTAGCTTTATTTTTCTGCATTTGTTGAGAAGGTTTTCCCTACACCATCCATCAAATGATCTGTCCTTCTCCTACTGGCAACTGTATCATATATCAGACTTCTATATACACATGGGATATTAACAATATAATCAACTTGTAAATTTAGGAAAAGATGGAAACATTTATAATGTAATGACACTTTTCTGGGACCTAATATTTTTTCTTCAAGGACTCTATCTCTTTATTAAAAATTTATTAGGGGCATCCAGGTGGCTCAGTCATTAAGTGTCTGCCTTTGTCTCAGGTCATGATCTCAGGGTCCTGGGATGGAGCCCCATGTTGTGCTCCCTTCCCAGCAGGGGGTCTTCTTCTCCCTCTACCCCTCCCCCCAACTCATGCACACTCTCCCTCTCAAATAAATAAATCTTTTTTTAAAAAACTGTGTTGAAATGAAAAGTATGTAAAACATGAGCAGTGGAATGGAATAGACATTTTTCCAAAAAACATACAAATGGCCAACAGGTATATAAAAGGTAGTCAACATCAGGTAGATACAAATTAAAACCACAATGAGCTATCTCCTCACACTTTTTAGAATGATTATCATCAAAAAGACAAGAGAAAACAAGTGTTGGTAAGAATGTAGAGAAGAGAGAATACTTGTTGATCATGGGGGGAAACACAAGTTAGGGCAGCCACTATGTAAAGCAGTATGGAGATTCCTCAAAAAAGTAAAATTAGAACTACTATATTATCCAGCAATTCCACTTCTGGGTATATATTCAAAAAATACAAAAACAAAATATCAAAGACATATCTACACCATCATATTCTTATAATAGACAAGATTTAGAAGCTACCTAAGTATCAGTGGATGAATGGATAAAAATATACATATATATCACATCTTCTACACACACACACACAGACATACACACACACACAATGAAATATCATTCAGGCATGAGAAAGAAGGAAATATTGCCATTTATTACAACATGGATAGATCATGGAGGTGTTATGCTATATGAAATAAGACAGGCAGGAAAAGACAAACACTGCAAGGTATCACTTACATGTGAAACCTTAAAAAAAATCAGACTCTTAAAAACAGTGATTTCCGGGACTGGGGGTTGAAGTAAATAGAGGTTAGTAAAGGGAACAAACTTTTAGCTCTAAAATGAATAAGATCTGAGGATCTAAGACATGGTGACGATAATTTATAACACTGTATTATATCATTGAAATTTTCTAGGAGAATAGAACTTAAATATTCTAATCAAAAATAATAAATAAATAAATAAATAGATGATAGTGAAGTGAATGGATATGTTAACTAAATGGTAGGAATCCTTTCATAATGTATACACATATCAAGTCACCATATATACACTTTAAATATCTTAAAATTTTATTTTTTAGTGATACCTCAATAAGGCCAGAAAAAAAAAATATATGTCCAAGCATGGATACCATTAGTATGACACAAAAAATTCAGGGTAAAATGAGGTAGAATGATACCAGGAACTCCAAAAATAATACATTAGAAGGTGGAGGAGGGACAGTAAAGTATCCCCCAAACTAAGAAGGCACTTTGAGATCAGAAAATGAAATAGAAATAGGCCACTCCATACAGTTCACATTGTATGTGTTTTATTCAGTGTACCAAACTGGGACATCAGATAGAGGGCAATCCACAGTAGCTGCATAGTGATTCTCCACAAAGTCCAGACCTTAGTCCATAGGTTTTATAGAGAGAGAGGACATGTAGAAGGGCACTATAGTGAGATCAAGGGGTTCACATGCACCTCAAAGGACTTGCATGTACCTAAGAGACGGCTAACCTTTAATTAGAGCTTGTGGCATCACCTGTGCATCAGGAAGGGGAAAGACTACATTATCTCTAACAGATTCTTGGGGGGGGGGGGCAAAACAACCCCTTTTTGTCCCAGCCTTGAAGGGCATTACTAAAGTATGTATATTAATCTCCAAGGGCCCTGGAACATATAGTCCCAAGAGAGGTTGTCGAGCAAACATGAACAAGATGGAGGGCCAAGGATGGAGCCAGTATTGTTAGCACTCTTACAATTATCAAGAGTATTCCCAATTCGTTTATTTAAAGTTCTTATTAAGGAAAACCATTTAGGGTGTGATATTTTTTAAAAGATCTTGAAGTAGATAAAAGTGAAAGAAACATCTCGTGTTGATATATACAACCTCTAACATCTACCACAAGAGAAGAAAATCTGTTCTTGCACTCAGTAGCATTTATTGAGTATATTTGATGAAGAGATACAAAGTGGCCCTTCCTGCTTGAGAGGCCACTGTAGAAACAATTATGACTCAGAAAGGTAAGTAGCAGCAGCAGAGAGGTCTTTGAAAATACCAAAGAAAGTACCCAAAGTGGCCTGGCATTGAAAAGTTGAAGAAGTGTGTTCCAGGTAGAGAAAATAGTAAATGCAAAGGTATGGAAATGAGAGACAAAATATAATATTTAGAAAAAAGAAAATTACTAGGTATGGCCTAGAGGGAATATGAATGTTCTACTCCTGTAGGACACAAGTAACCATTTTCCATTTTCAAGTCAGCATGTCTGGAAACAATGTTTCACTGCATATAATGCAATTGTTCAGCTTGATATATTTGTCTGAGATCTTCAATTTCCAAGGAAATAAATACTAAAGTAGGACCTGGGGCTGATGGAAAACACACTAATTACACCTACATTCAGCTCCATACTTTAATGCCTTGCTAAATCATTCCTTAGAACAGTTTGAGAATCAGGGATTAAATAAAAATGCCCTAATTTGAGTTGATTCAGCTCTAAAATGTCAGAGTATCAGCAGCAAGATAGTTTAAAAAAAAAAGTGGGGGGAAGAATATACAAATGACTGGGGTCAATATAAAACAAATGATATGCATGAGGACTGGATTTCAGAATAGATGCAAAATAGTGTCCAAACCATGCAGTGAATCCAAGTTCAATATCTGCAGAGGTTTATGATCCAGGACATCCAATATAGTGGGTGGAAAGCAGAGGAAATTTTCAAGAAATGACAGTATTCAGAGTTAAGCAAGTGATAATAGGACACCAGGACAACCCAGACATCATGGAAAAGAAAGAAACATTGACAAAGGATAACTATGCAGTGTCACAGCCCTAACCTAGAGTTAGGAGAAGTAAAGGGAAAAATAACAAAATCAAAGTAGAAACCTAGCCACTTAAATTTGGGAACTATAATAACAGTTACAAAAGACTGCCTATCAGAGACCGTAGGGGCTCAGGATTAACTTTACGCACTCTCAACACCAGGCACATAACAGTATGATAAATAAGAGCCTCCACCTATGGCTGACCATGAGCTTTCTATTGTACTGACTGCCATTAGTGCTGTAGGGAACACTAAGTCTGCAGGCCCAAAACAAAGGCTAAGAAAAGCAGAGGTATATAACAAGGTAAAACCATACCAACTGTATTTCAGTGAAATTTTTCACTATGCCAACATTTACTCTACCTGAACAAACACAAAGAGTAAATTTGAAATGTACATTAGTTCAAGTCATATGTTTCTAAATATATGTGACATAAAGTTGACCAACAGCCAGATGATGGATTGAACTTTCACTGTTGGTCTAGATATTTTGGTGCTATGGTAAAATAACCACTGAATATATGCTGCACAATTGTGACTCTCTTATACACACTGTGTTACACACAAATAATTTGCTAAGTGCCTCCCTCAAAGATGAAAAGCAGGCCACTTAGAAAGGAATAAAATTGATTTACCATCTACTCATGGATATTTATTTTCAATTATTTTATAGTGTCTTTGTGCCATAACATTACTTTTTTTATATTAATTCTGAGTGAAATCAGAGTGAACAACAGGATTGTTTTAAAAAATAAATGTATAACCTATCAAAGGTCATTCTCATCTAATTGACCTTGACTTTCTAGAAAAGTGTCTTACTTGTTTAAAAATTCTGATTTGAGTCCTATTTCCAACTCTATGGCAAGATCACAAAATTTGGAAATGACAATACCACCCATCAGAAATCCTCCTTTTGAATCCTGTTCTGCAGGCTCCTGCTCATTGAGTTAGAAAAAGGAAGACTAGGATTACCTTAACTTGTAGAGAAAGGGGTTCTAAGGCCTTTGAGTGTGTATTGAGTTAGTTGTTAGTTCACTGAATGATAAGTGAACCTGTATCTCCTCATCTTTGCAATAGACTCATTAACATTGTAAGAATAGGGATCATGGAAAACGTTTTGGGAATGAGATAGGAAGAGAGACTACTCTCTACCTGCTTTTAAAAGGGGGTTTTGATAAGAAGATAAAGATTTAGAAAACTATTAAAACTCCAGCTTCACAGGAAATGAAAAACGTGAATTGTCTGTGTTCCTGTCATCTCCTCATCCATCCATCTTATAATAGCTTTATTGCAACTAGACATGGGGTGATGAATGCAGAAATGTCGGACAAAAAGGAACATGTAAAGATAAAAGACTAAAGTGGGGGCATGGGGGGGAACCACACGACAAAGAAGTGACTGCATGTTGCTCTTGTTTTCATTTTGTTTCCAAAAGCTGCCTGGGTGCAAGTTAAAAGCCAGAACTCCAGAAAGACAGAAGCAACCCACAAAAGAACCCTGATGTGTCTGGAAAAAAAAAATTATAATACAGAAAAAAATGGATAAAGCTACCACCAAAGGTTCTCTCTCTCTGTAAAGTAAAGCTCTAAACTCACACTGAAAGCTTTTATTTAAGGATCTCAAAGCACTTTATCAGCAAGTAATTATCCTACCATTTCCTCCTAACAGTTGGAAATTTGGAACCTTTGAGACTCAAGTTCAGCAGGAGCCTTCAAATCCTATAATGCAGAAATACAGACTTTAAGTTACTTACTTGAGTGCCACAACCATCAATAAGAAACTCATCATTGCTTTGCTTCCCTCTGCTTTAAACTACTCTTTTCTTCCCAAAAATTGCTCATTGCAATATGCCAGAGATTTGAAGCAGGGACGGGGGTGGGGGGGGTGGACTCACCTCCTAGAGTCTTTTCTCTCCCAAAGTATTAACAGTACACACCAAATACATATCATCTCTTCTAGTATAGAATACATTTTAGTTAAACCAAATTGCCTGGAGAAGAATTTCTTACTGTCAAAAAAAAAAAAAAAAGTGCTAAAAACCATCAGCAATTTGTAAAAACTCTGCTCCTTCCAAATTTTCAATTGATACATGAAACAAATATTCAAATAGACTTTCTTTTCCAATTTTACTCCTCCTAATTACACCAGAATTATCTTATATAAAAAAAAACACTATTCTATTATTTTCCCAGGTGGTACCACATATTCTCTTATAAGGAAATTTTTTTAAGGAAAAATTCACCAATTTTTTAATAAGAATAGAGAGTCTTCCACAAGAGACTGAGTATAATTAGTTGAAGTAAAAGTTCAACAGTAAGGGGATACATCTCTGCACAATAGAAAGAGAAGCCTCTAGAGCTTCTGGAGAATATCTAGGACTGAAAGAGGAAGAAGAGACAAGGGAGAGGGAAGAAGGGGAAAGAAACCAGGCCAATGACAACAGTCTGTGGATTAGGAATTGTGACCCATTCCTAAAAATTTCACTTCTCAAAATAACTTCACCAGAGTCAATTTGATTGTCCACTTTAGGAAGACTATTAAGACCATTGTTACTGATTCCTTCCTCTGCACCAAACCCACTACATAAAGAATCATAATAAAGATGGAGCATGGTTGGGGCAGTGGGGAGGGAAGAGTGGAATTAAAATTGAAAATGAGTTGAGGTTTTTGCTTTTTATTGATGGAAAAAATAAATACAGCTATGGGTCTTGATTATACTGGTAATGAGTAGACAAATAAAAGAGAATGCACTCTTCAACCCAGGATCCAGGAAATAAATGCAATCTGAACAAAGAAAATTCTTTCTCCAGTCAAAAGTGGGAAAGAAGGGACGCCTGGGTGGCTCAGTTGGTTAAGCGGCTGCCTTCGGCTCAGGTCATGGTCCCAGCATCCTGGGATCAAGTCCCACATCAGGCTTCTTGCTCAGCAGGGAGCCTGCTTCTCCCTCTGCCTCTGCCTGCCACTCTGTCTGCCTGTGCTAGCTCTCTCACTCTCTCTCTCTAACAAATAAATAATTTTTTTTAAAGTGGGAAAGAAATAAAGCATGGTAAGTATGAATGCAGAATAAAGTATTAGAAGTAAGTCCTTACTTATATTAATTATGAAAATAGATTTAAATTCACCCTTTGTGAAACACAAGCTCTCAAAATAATTTTTTCCAAGTAAATCCAACAATATGTTATCTTAGAATGCTAAACAACAAGGAAATGGACACAAAATGATAGAAAACAAAAGGATTAAAATATACATTAAGCAATATATACCAGCCTAAATATAATTTAAAGTTAAAAATCCATAAAAGATAAGGATGAGCATTTCACACTGGAAAAATAAACAATTTGCTAATGACATATAAAATCATTAATATAGACCCTTAATAATAGATTCTCAAAACACACAAAGCAAAAATTGAAATACCAGGAAATAAAAATAATCTTTAGTCTTAGAGATTCAAACACTGTCATCTAAAAACTAATAGATCAAGCAAAGAGAAAAAAGGCATAAAAAATGAATTATATTTTTATCATTTTTTAATTGAACTATAGTTGACACACAGTTTACACTAGCTTCAGGTGTTAGAATTATATTTTTAACTTTGACCTACCTGAATATATAAAAAAATGTAGATCCAGGAAGTGTAGAATGTACATTTTTTTACATGAACAGAATATACTCAAAAATCCATCATGAATCAGGTTAAAAAGATAATGTGATAAGGTAAGCATTACCTAATACCAAAACCAAAGACATTACCCAAAAATCTACAGAGCAGTATCTCTCATGAACAGAGATGCAGAAATCCTCAACAAAATATTAGCAAAATGAGTCCAACATGTGTAAAAAGAATTACACAACATGATCAAATAGGACTTATTCCAGGTATACATGGCTGGTTCAACATTCAAAATTTAATTATTATATTCCATCACATCAATAAGCTAAAAAAGAAATATGATCATATCAATAGATGCAAAAAAAGCATTTGACAAAATCCAATACCCACTCACGACAAAAATTCTCCATAAACTAGGAATACACGGGACATCCTCAACTTGATAAAGAATATCTACAAAAACCTTTGGCTAACATCATACCTAGTGGTAAGAAAATCAGAGCTCACTAGATCAGGAATAAGGCAAAAATGTCTACTCTCACTACCTCTCACTACTCCTTTTCAACACCATACTGGAAGTTCTAACTAATGTAAGAAAACAATAAAAGGAAATTAAAGATATACAAGTTGGCAAGGAAGAAATAAAACTGTCTTTGCAGAGGACATGATCATATATGTGTAAAAGGTAAAGGAATCACAAGAAAACTATTGGAACTAATCAGTGATTTAGCAAGAATTAAGGAAACAAGTTATACACAAAAATCCATCACTTCCCATTTGCCAGCAATGTCAAATGAAATTTGAAATTGAAAACACAGTACCAAAGTGAGAGGCAAGATGGCAGAGGAGTAGCAGACTGAAATGACATCAGATCCCAGGAGTTAAGCTAGATAGGTATCAAGCCATTCCAAACACCTACAAACTCAACAGGAGATAGAAGAGATGAAAAGCAGCAATTCTAGGAACAGAAAATCTTTCTGAAAGGTAGGACGTGTGCAGAAGTGAATCTAAAGAGATGGGAAGATAGACCACAGGGGGAGGGACTGGCTCCCGGCAAGCAGTGGATCAGCAGAGCACAAAATCCGAGCTTTTAGAAGTCTGCTCCACTGAGGCACATCGCTCCAGAGGCTAAGTGGGGGTGGAGCCCTCACAGGGACAGTGAAGTCTCAGGTCCCATGGGGTCACAGAAAGATCGGGGGTGTCTGAGTGTCGCAGAGCTGCCAGGTATTGGAGCAGGGAAGCCAACTACACAGACAAGGCCAAAGAGTGAATTTTCAGATCAGAGTTACCTTAAACTGTGATCCAAGGCATCAACAGGCCACTGCTCTTCGAGAAGGGACCCCACAGTGGCAGATCCAGGGAGACTCACCTTCCTCCTCCAGGAGGAACAGCACAGCAGGAATCTTCTAGGCTTGGAGACTCCAAATGGGGCCGTGCGCCAGGGATAGAAATGTTTGGTCACAAGCCAGGTGAGCTCAGAGTGCGGCCAGAGACCAGGGAGATGGGAGGTACTGAATGCTTATCTCTGAGGGTGCACTGAGGAGTTGGGACCTCAGCTCTCAGCTCCTCTGGGTTGGAGATTGGAGGCTGCCATTTTATTTCCCATCGTCCAAAGCAGTATGGAAAGCATTCAGGGAACAAAAGCTCCAAAAGCAGGGGCCTGGGTGGCTCAATGGGTTAAAGCCTCTGCCTTCTGCTCAGGACATGATCCCAGGGTCCTAAAATGGAGCCCCGCAAGGGGCTCTCTGCTCCACGGGGAACCTGCTTCCCCCTCTCTCTGTCTGCCTCTCTGCTTACTTGTGATCTCTGTCAAATAAATA
>PISX010035317.1:0-13045 GCA_004024625.1 Mellivora capensis
GGGTGGGGCCGGGAGGGACGCAGGTGACCCTGGCTAGGACTAATTAGGGTTAAATGACATGCCAGGTATCTCAGGCCTGAAATAACCTCTTTTTCTTTAAATGAGAAAGGGCAGAGGGATTTATGAGGACCTTATGTACCTTTTCTTTCTTTCTTTTAAAAAAAATATTATACCAATATAATGCATTGCTGTATGTGCACACATGCATTTATAAAAACTCATCTCCTGACAATGCGCACAAGCTGTTCCACATACAGTCTGTGTGTGTTGGAGGGGTGTTCATCTCTGTTCCGCTGTGGATTGCTCCTAGCATGGGTGGCCTGCATGCTACCACACTCCTACCTTATATGAGTTTACAACTGGGAATTATTAAACTGGCCATCTGTACACAGAATTTATTTGTTCTACATGCAGAGTTAGTACAGTGGAAGGGATGATAGGTGGCATAGAACTCACGATGGTCTGGAACTCACAAATACCCACAGATAGTGTATGAGGTGGTGAGTGTAGCAGCCAGGGACTTGAGGGTCTTAATCTGGGAGTGTGGGCTTAAAGGGCTGATTTCTTCATTTCCGGAAGCCCTGCAGATTTTCAAGCTGGCTCCTGATATCTTATATTCAGGACACCCTACAGTCTATGAGAAGGGATCCAATTTAATCCCAGGTGCCCAAAAGGTCCACACACCTGCTGGAATTGCTGCTGGGTGGGGACCCCCCTCACACCCAGTCCTGTACCTGTCTCAGCCCAAGCCTTCCCTCAGAACATCGCTTAGTGCCCCATCTCTAGGGGACCACACCTGACACCAGGAGTGTTTTCAGAAGACCAGGGCCCTTGAGTCTGTGTACAAGACAGCCTATCAGTTGACTTTACACTGGGCTGCCTCCATGCTCAACACTAATCCTGTCCCCCATTCCCAGATCCACTCAAACCCAGTGGCTCTGGGAAGCTGTGCGGAACCAGGCCAAGGTGCCCCCGTCTGTGTGTGGGTGGCCTAGGTCAGATCAGACCTGGATCCTGGCGCTGGAGTGTCCAGGGGCCAACGGCAAGCTGGTTTCCCTTCCCCAGGACCTGATGGCCAGGGAAATCAGCTCTTGCCGGTGGCCTGGCAAAGCCTAGCCGCTTGCAAGAGGGCGCTCAGGAAGCAGAGGCAGTAAAAGGGCAGCGGGAGGAAGCCAGGCTAGGGAGTTGGAGGAGGCCTGGTGGGGAGCCTTTACGGGCGTGTGGCCTCTTCTGGGCGCTCGGTCCGCCGGTGCCCGCGCTCCGAGATGCTGGACGAAACAGACCTCAGGTTTTGGCCGAGGCCTAGGGACAGGCTGACGGCGAGACCCCGGAATTCCCTTTCTCCTCCCACCTCTCTGGGCGAGGCCCCGATCCGGTGAAAGCTGAGCCTGCAGCTTCCCGTGAGGCTCGCTTTAGGGGTCTGGGAAGTCTCGGCCTCACAGCGAGGAGGCCAGGAGGAGCCGGGTACTCGGGCGCAGTCCAGAAGCGCTAGCAGGAAAAGAGGGCTGGGGAGCGCTCGGCAGAGAGAAAAGGGCAGGAAAGAAGAGAGGAAGGCGAAGGGCGAGGGAGAAAGGGAAAGCCGCGAAAGGCCTGGCCGGGAGAAGGCCGTAGCGAGAGCCGGCTGGGCCCGGGCGCCGCGAGGAAGTGCGAGCCGAAAGAGCGAAGCCCAGGCGGGCAAGCGCCGCGCACCCCGCGCTCCGGTGCCCTCTCCCGGGAGCAACCGGTGCGGTCTGCGTCGCTGGGAATGGGAAACCAGGCTGGCCAGGCGGCGGGGAAGCGCCTCTGAGCGGAGCGCCGGCCTTTTCCTCCCGGGGTTCCGGACGCTGGTCCCTCCTTGTCCTGACCCCGCCGAGCGCTCGTGACGCTCTTCTCCGCACCCGCCGTTTGGGACGCGGGGCGGGGACCGGCTCTCCGCATCCCGCTCTGGCGTCTGTGCCCCCGCCACCGTCACCGGCTGGGATGGGCCTAGGGTGAGCGGCCGGCCCGAGAGGCTGAGAAATGTAAGGCAGTGACACGGGGATCTCTTCGGTCCCGTTCGCCGCTTTGTCCCCTGCGCTCAGCTCAACGTTCAGCACACAATAGACGCTCAGAATAATACTAGCTGAATGAATGATTGAGTGATGACTGACTGGTTGAGGACATGAATTGGGAGGTGGAGGCAGCGAGGGGGGATCCTCTGAGCCAGGGCCGCGAGCTGTCCGCTTACCTCGCACCAGGATGCGGCGGCAGTGGTCTGCCTCACCGAGCCCGGGGTGGCCGTCGCTGTCCGCGCCGCTCTCCCTGGAGCCCGCGGGACTAGAAGCAGAGGTCCCTGCAATTTCCCTGGGGCTGCGGCGGCCGGCATCAGTACCCGAGTTCTCCGCTCCGCCTCGGTCCCCGCCGCGGCCGCCGTGCGACTCCCGGCGTGCGGGACCGCGGTCGCGCTCGGCGCCCCCATCGCCCATGCCGGCCGCCACCACCGCCTTCGCCACCGCCTGGCCAGCCTACGCTAGCCAAGCCGGCGGCTCCCCGCCCCTCGCGCCCCCGCGCCCCTCGCGCCCCCCCCCCGTCCCCCTCGCGCCCCCCGCCCGACTCCTCCTCCTCCGGCCCCGCCTCTGCCCGGCTGCTCCGCCCATCCCTGCCGATTGGGCAGGAGTCGGGGTTCTCCGACTCCCAGAGGATTCCGAGGCAGCTGCGCTGCGCGAGGGTGGGAAGGGAGGGAGAGGGTGGCCCACTCCTCCACCCCTAGTCTAGCCCCACACCCAGCTCGTCAGAGGGAGGCTGGGGCGGCCATGGGGTGCTGTCCTAGCCCTACGTCCTCCTCTAAAGTTTATCAACTCCCTCCCCCAACCCCTTGCCTACTCTCCTCCCCACTCCCTTCATCCCAAGGGAAGCAGGCTCCGAGCTCCGGCTCTTTCAGCGGGATCAATAACCGCAGTGCTCCAGGAAGGCGACCCCAGAGAGACCAAGCAGAAAGGAGGTTGGCTATGCTCCGGCGCTTGGCGGGGTCGGGGGCTGGAGGCAGGGATTCGGGCCTGGGGTTCAGTGCCCACCCCCGCCCCCAGAGTCATACCTCCACCCACACTCAAGAACACGGACTTCAGCCCGGTCCCGGCGCTCCCGGGAGGGCAAGGCCTGGAATGTGGTCAGTGAGCCTGAGTGAGGCCGGGGGGCTGACGGAGTGACCCGCACCCGCCGCGGGAGAGAAAACACGTGCAAACAGACAGCCGGGGCCAGGAGCCCAGAGGGTCGAGTGAGGCCGAGACTGGCAGGCAGCAAACGCCCGGTTCCCCTGCGGCTCCCCGGCCCTCAAGCGGGGCCCGCACCCTCAGCCTGGATTAGCAGGTGGGCGTTTCCTTGTGCCACCCCTGCCCCTCCGGCCTCCGTGGAGCTGCCCCCTACCTCAGCCCTGGTCCCAGGTCCCGCTTTCATGGGCTTAGAGAAGCGAAGCGCGGAGGTGACAGCGGCTAGGAGCGCTGGGAAGCGAAGAGGTTGGGGGTCTTTGGGCAGAGCGCTCGGCCTTCCGAGGCGTCAGGGTCCCCAGCACTTTCTGAGGACTCCGTGCTCACCCCACTCTGGCTTCTCCTTTGAGCCAGGAGAGTCCAGGCTCTTCATTCCCTTCTTTTGACTCAGAAAGGGGCTCGAAGAGACATTGAGAGACCCCAGCGAAGACGCGTGTACAAGGTGTGTGTGCGCGGGAGGGTCGGTGAACTCTGCTAAAGCGCCGTAAATTACAGATTTTGCTTCCCTTTTCGCGCCGGCAGACTCGGTGAGCGAGGGTACCCCAGTCTGTCCCGGGGTGGGGGGGGTGTCTGAATGAGGGTCTTTGGGGGCAAGGCCCATGGATGTGCTGGGGGTAAGTGGCTGTGGCGGGGCTGAGTGTGTCGCTGGTGCAGCCTTCATGATTTGGTGAGCCTTTCTGTGAATGTGCATGTGTTGGTGCCTTAGTGTGTGTCCAGTGTGCGTGTGTTTCTGTCCAATTTCAAACGCCCCCAGCAGAAAGCGAGGTGGGCTGGACGCCCCAGTTATGTAATTGGGTGACTGACTAACAGTGCCTTGGTGAAGGATTTGAGATGTAGGAAGAGGGGAGGGTAAAGGGTGCAGGGGAGGAGGACTGCTGCTCCGTTCTAATAGAAGGGAACATAGTAAAGAAAGACACTTGTCTACTAGGTACTTTGGGTAGGGCAGGGGAGCGCAGGATGGTGTTGGGGTGCTGGGCAGTGTGTGCAGAGGGAGGGCAGCTGGACCCGCAGCCCAGTGCTGATAGTTGGTGGCCCCTGGAGCACTGGGAGGAGAGAAAGTTTATAGTTGGAGGAGGACTAGAGCAGTGCGACCTCGAAGGACCGAGCTCGGTTGGAAGGACCCATGCGTCACTGGAGGGGCACTGGAGGGGCCGCAGAACTCCTCAGTGACCCCCACATGGGCCAGGGCATCCTCCATCCCGGCCCAGTAGGTCGCTGGTTGCCTTTGCTCTGCATGCTCTGCATGCTCTGCATTTCAGTCTTTCTTCTCTCTGACTCTCTCAAGTTTACTTGTTTCTACTATTCATGTAAGAAGCAGAAAGTAAACACTAGGCTCCAACCTTCCTGGGCCCCCAAGCCCTCGTTCGTCTGCCTGCCCACAGGCGCAGCCCCAGTTTCTGTTCAAAGAAAAGTGGAACAGCACCTGCTGAGCCCTTCCAGGTTTTGATTTCACCCTGTAAATTTTCATTCTACAAATAACATCTTCCAGTGCCAATAACTCCAGGTCTCTGTCCGGGGGAGGAAACTTTTCCGATGTCCACAGATGGGCTTCCGGGCGCCCGCATCCTGGGTGGGGGGGAATGGGGGTGGGGGAGGCCGGTCTGCAGCGAGAGGCAGACACCCGAGGCACCCAGGCAGTTGTGACCACCTCCCCTTCCCTAGCTTCTAGCTTCGGACAGGGCTTTCCTGCTTCTGCAGGGTTAACTCTGGGCAAGTCCCGCTCTTCCTCTTTCTCCCGCACTTTATTTATTTATTTTTCCTCCTGTTCCCTCTTTGCGGGGTGGGATTTGGCATCCCGGGGACATCGGACTCTTTCAGCTCTCCAGGCCTAGAGGTGGGGTCCTGGTAGGGGAGATCTTGCCTGCACCAGACAGAGCGAAGAACTCGGGGCTTCTGTGCGCTGAGGTGAAGAGTTTTTCCCCTGCATGTGTGGATGTGTTGGGGGGAGGCATTGCTGGATATAGGCTCTGAGCCCGGGCTCTGGCCCAGCCAAGATGCCTGCCAGGCCATCCTGGCTCCTGGGCAGCCCAGTGTCTAACCAAGGGGTCGGATTGTGCGGGGCCGCTGGTCTTCCACCCACATCCTTTCCTCTCTGGAGACCTGCAGGTCTATTTCCTGAGCTTGCTGGGTAAGGAATGCTGGGTGCCCTTGTACCCACCCGGTGCGCCATGTGGCAGAGGTGTGCAGGGTTGGCCTTGCTGAGCGTGTATGCACACTCACATGTTGGGATGCCGTTTGGTTCTGGGAGATCCTCCTGCCAGAGCAGGACACACAGAGCTCCTGGTGTTGAGCCCACCTGGCATGAATTGACTGAGATCCGGGATTCCTCACCCCATGGCACTGGGACCCATGGCCTATGCATCCTATGCTTTATGCTCTCACTGCCAGTCTCCACTTGCAGGGTCACTGTCATCTCAACCTGCTCAAGATCCTAGGGACGTGAAAAATCCTCTCTCTACACACCCCCTCCCTTTTTGTAAAGCGATTCAGGCACCTTTGTGGGAGGAATGTGTGTGGGGGGAGAGGGGGGCAGGGGCATGGCCTTGGCCTAAACTGCTCTCCCTGAGCCTTTGACCCTTCTAGACTCCAATCCTGACAAACCCCAGGTGTTGACCTGGCCCTTTCTGGGTCCCACAGAGTCTCCACAGCTCACAGCCCAGGTTCCATCCCTGCCGTGAGTCTCTGTTCTGGCCTCTGCCGGTCCCAGGGGCTCCTGCTTTGCAGGATGAGGAGGTCTGGTTACAAGGAGCTGCTGTGTTCTGGGCTAGAGTCCCATGATGCTCTGCCACCAGGTGCTCCCTGGCCATATGGTGGTCCAGGTTCCTCCGCTCAGCTGTAGGAGTGGGGGGACAGCCAGTAGGGAAAGGACTCCACCAACCCAGCACTTTCTAGATGCTTCTTAACGCTAGGGATCCAGAGGGTTTCTCCAAAATGGCCTGAGTTGGGGAAGGAGGCTGTCCTTCCTCTAGTCTCACCTTGCTTAACTGCCATCTCTAATTCTTGCTGATTTTCCTCCTGGAGTGGGCTTGGTCCAGTCTTTCTCCAGGGATACTCCAGGCCCATCCACCTTTACCAGGCCTTCTAGCAGTTTATTGAGTGAGCCTCTGTCCTTCTGAGAGTTAGGGTCCCTGCCCCCACCACCTCGTGTATGGGTAAAGAGTCTCCCTACCCCTACCCTGCTGGGCAGCAGGCCCCATAGGATCAGGATATGTCACCTGTCCTGGGTTCTGGGGGAGCCAAGGTGTGCATATGGTTGAGTGGGAGTTGGAGTCCAGGTTCCCCCAGGAGCTCCCTGTATCTCAAAGCCAAGCCCTCGGGTCCTCCATTCACAGTGGGCCTGCAGCTCTGGCAGGAGCCTTCAGCAACCCCTTCGGTGTTCAGAACCTGGAAAGTCAGGGCTCCATCCTGTATCTGGTTATTCTTCTTTCTGTATCCCTAAGGTGCTCTGGCAAACCCATCACGTCCCTCTCCAGGCCTGGACCCCTGAGCCCAGCTCAGCCCTGCTCCTTCTGCAGCCTGGGCAAAGTTTGCAGCCTCTTCAGGTGCCTTCCCCAGCTGTCTTCCTTCCTACACCCTTCCTCAGCCTCTCTTCCTCCCTGCTCCCTTCTCTCAGCCTGTGTTTCTCCCTAGTCTTTTCCTGGAGGCCTAGAGACTTAGGAGGCTGGGTTCCTCCGCCTTGCCTCATCCCCCTTTTTGTTTTGGTCCCCTGTCCATCATTTTTCTTGTTGGTTTGAGGGGGGGCCCACACAAAGGTCCTTGGGAATTCTGGATGGCATTATTCTGGCCTCCAGCTATTATTCTGTGGCAGCTGAAGTGAGCTAGGGGTTTGGTGAATAGGGAAGGACACTCCTTAAAGAATCAGCTGGGAAGTACAAGTCCTAGGTGGCAGAAAAACTCTGTGCATCACTTCCTTCCCTGTACTCTGCCTGTACCCCACCCCCACAAGCCTGGGAGCCAGACCTCTGTACTGGCACATTAGAGAGGGACCCCACGTTCCACTCTCTGGTAGGAAGGATTGACATTTTTTAAAAAATATTTTTATTTATTTATTTATTTGACAGACAGAGATCACAAGTAGGCAGAGAGGCAGGCAGAGAGAGAGGGGGGAAGCAGGCTCCCTGCTGAGCAGAGAGCCTGATGATGCCGGGCTCCATCTCAGGACCCTGGGATCATGACCAGAGCTGAAGGCAGAGGCTTTAACTCACTGAGCCACCCAGGCACCCTGGAAGGATTGACATTTTAAAAGTAGATGGGGTGCTGTTGGGGTTTTTTGTTTTGTTTTGTTTTTTACAATGAGCCTTGTTATTTTTGTAAAACAAACAAACAAACAAACAAACATAAAATGTGTTCCTTTCTGAGAAGAGTAGCAGTGCTGCAACCCAAGGAGGGCTGCTCTCTTGGTGAGACATGCTGTTCCTGGGGTCAGTGGGAGAGGTGCCCGGGCATGGCAAGGCTCCTCAAATTCCAGGGTGTAGGCTCCTCCTAGCTGCCTGCAGGCTCAGACACTGGGCTCAGTCACTGACTCAATTTAGGCAACACAAGATGCCTGAGGCCTGTCTGTGCTGGATGTCAGTGTTGCCCTCCGAAGATTCTGCAGGGAGCAGACCCTCTGGGCTCTAGAGGGACCCAGCAGGAGGGTAGAGGTCACTTCTGCAGGGAAAGCAGGGAATCCAAGTTAGTTGAGCTGGGGTAGGCTGGTAAAGGGTGAGGTGGGGAAGGCCCTGCTACTGTCCCACTTCTTTGCCTCTCAAGGCAACACTCCCCTGCTTTGCTTTGTCCCCCCTTGTGCATAGGCAGGGATCCCAGCCTGGGCAGTGGGCATTCTAGGGTGGTCAAGATCTGCTGGTGCCAGGTTCTAGTACAACCCGCTGGTGCCTTCCCTGATCTGGTGAGCCCCAAGGCCTGTGGGGAGAGCTGCCCAGGGGAGGCTGTATAGGTCTAGGCCAGTTTGCAAAGAGGGCCACACTGGAGTGACAGTTGTGGGCAGGCCAGGGCTGATAAGATCCTCCAGGTACCTACTACCCAGTGGCTATCAGCAGGCAACTCCTGCCTTGACTCAGGCCTTGGACCAGTGCCAGGAAGGCTTAAGGGAGGAGGCAATGGATATCACAACTTGACACCTATTAAATCACCTGGATAATTTAGAAAAAATCACTGGTGCTAGGCTTCCCACCAAATGGCTTCAGTTCAGGTCCAGTGACTTCAAATCAGATCCCCAGTGGGTTCCTGATATTTAAAAGGTTTCCAGGAGAAGCCTGGCTGGGAATCCCTGCACTGGGCTAAGTGTAGGGGAAGCAGGCATTCCTGGATGAAAGCCAGAAGCAAAAGTCTTGAGTGGTCAGTATGAGGTGATCAAGGAATGAGAAACAGGACTTTGGGTGGGTGGGAGAGAAGGGAAGCCAGCAGAGATCTGGAAAGTGGGGGCAATTTGGGGGTTGGGAGATCAGAGAGGGTGAACAGGCTTGGCCAGGATACAGCTGGACCCAACACACAGGTGTCTAACCTGATCTGAAAAGCACCCCCCACCCACAGACTCGGGATTCTCTTGAGGAGAGGCTACCCAGGGGCAAGAGAGCAGGCGGCTGGCTGGGCAGGGCGGGAAGTAGAGTTAGCCACTAGCACAGGAATGGGTGTTCCCAGGTTCTAGAATAGGGGCTTGGTGGTTGGGGGGGGGTGGGTGGGTTGCTCCTGATTTGCTGATCTCTGCTTTCCTCTAAACAGATTTTTCCCAAAGCTTTCTTGGCTTCGTATTCCTCTTCCCTGGTAGTGCTCTATGAATTTTCTTCCTTGCCCCTTCTCTGATGATTTGCTACTTCATCTTCCCTCCACCTCCTTTCTCCTTCTAATTCTCCAGTCTTCCTCCTTTCCAGGTATGGTCTCGCTCACCCAGCTCCTCAGCCTCCATAGCTCCTTTTTTCCCTCGCCTCTTTCTCCGCGTTCCCTCTTTGGCTCCCAAATTTCCCCACTTTCCATCAGCCTTCCCCTTGCTGGGGCAGAAGCACCCACTTTTG
Organism: Mellivora capensis; assembly: GCA_004024625.1. Taxonomy (NCBI): domain Eukaryota; kingdom Metazoa; phylum Chordata; class Mammalia; order Carnivora; family Mustelidae; genus Mellivora; species Mellivora capensis. The sequence continues at coordinate 9,233 of PISX010035317.1, forward strand.
CTCGTCTTTCTTAGGAAATAACCATCCCAGCCAGGTGCAGAGTTTAAACCAATGAAAAAGCTTGGGACCTGATAGTATCTTCCAAAAATGTTTCCTTCTTTCTTAACAAACAAAATCCACTCACTCCTACCACACTCTGATTTGATCTGGATCATTCTCTGAGTCAATTGCCAAGTTATTTGTCTTCTAGCGACAGATACAGGGCTAAGTGCCCCAAACTGTGCAACACTAATACTATCATGAATGAGCCACGACACCCCTTAGGGTGGGACTTGGTTGCTCCCTTCTGCAGAGAAGGAAATTCCTGCAGAGAAGGAAACCAAGCTTACATACCTACTTTGTGTGGCCTCAACCGCAGGTGTGGGAACCCAGGGCACTGCTAAGACAAAAATCTCTTCCCTTGTCTCTCACTTCACTCTGAGAACTGGGCTCCCTCCGAACTCACTCAGGCACTGGATGGCCCGGGTACAAGCTGGTGGCTCCTAGCTCAGCTGCTGGGGTAGGGACTTGCAGATTGAGTGACATGGTGCCTTGGCAGCTTGGAGGGGAGCTGTGGTCTCTCCGGAGAAACCAAAAGAAGCCTGCTCGCCCAGAGCGTGAGACCTAGACTCTCAAAGAACAGAAGATGAGTTGAATGTGGCTGCCTTTACTCTGTGTTGCTTTGTTTTTTGTTGTTTTGGTAATGGCTTAATTGAAATATAACTTATATAGCATCCAATTCACACACACTATACAATTCAATAGTTTTTAGTATTTTCACAGACATACTCAAATACCTAGTAAATGTTCAGATATACAGTGCAACTGTCACCACAGTGAATTTTCGGACATTTTCATTACCTCAAAAGGAACCCTGTACCCTTTAGCTAACACTTCAAATTTCCACCACTGCCCGCACCCCCAGCCCTAAGCAACCACTGCCAATCTACTTTGTTTCTATGGATTTGCCTATTCTGGATTTTTCCATACAAATGGAATCATATAATAATTGACCTTTGTGTCTGGCTTTTTCCACTGAGCATAATGTTTCAAGGGTCATTCATGTTATAGCATATATGAGTATTATATTCCTTTTATGGGTGAATAACATTACATTGTATGGTTCTACCATATTTGTTTATCCATTAATTATTGATAGACATTTGGATGGTTTCTACCTTACCTGTGGGAGAGTATAGGTACACCCCTGGCTCAAGGTGTTCCACTGGCACCTCAGAAGAGGGAGGAGCATGGTGAGGCTCAGGGATGGGGCATACACTGGCTGTATGTCCCAAGCTAATGGGTCACTTTCCAGAAGCCTCCTTTCCATTCCTGTCCAGTAAGGAGGGGATGGCTGGACTGGAAGGCTTGTAGGAATTCTAGGCTCTGTAGTAAAGATTCAGAGCCTTGGGGTGCCTGGGTGGCTCAGTGGGTTAAGCCTCAGCCTTCAGCTCAGGTCATGATCAGGCTCTCTGTTGAGCGGGGATCCTGCTTCTCCCTCTCTCTCTGCCTGCCACTCTGCCTACTTGTTCTCTCTCTGTGTGTCAAATAAATAAGCAAAATCTTAAAAAAAAAAAAAAAAAAGAAAAGAAAAGATCCAGAGCCTTGACTCTTGACTAGGTTGGGTTAGAATCTTGGTTCTACCACTACTTGGTTGCTAATAGGTGTTTAACCTCTCTGTGCCTCAGTGTCCTCATCCATTAAATGGGGATGTTAGTATCAAACTCCTGGAGTTGTTATGATGGGTAAGTTAATCTGTGTAGAGCATTTGACCTGGTACCTAGGACTCAGTGGGGTGCTGGAGGGAAAAATTTTAAGATTTTATCACTTAAGACTTAGGGCCAGAGCTCACAGGTAGCAAGAGTTTATCCCCCTTTCCCTTCCTCCTGGATGGATGAAAGAATGAAGATTTTAGCCATGCCTGAAGGGACAGAGGGAAGTTCTCTGACTTGAGGCTGGGAACCCAGATTCCAGGCCCTCAAGCCCAGCTGCTTAGGTGGAGTCAGGATGGGGTTGCTGGAGAAACGCATCTCACCCTCAAGGCCTCTATATAGCAAATCTGCTGCTCTCATCCAACCTCGTGTTTTTCAAAAGCAAACCTCGTTGAACCTTGCTTTCAGTTATCCAATGGCATGGACACTGCAGAGCGTTCAGTGTTTAAAGTGCCACTCTTTCCTCTGCCGCCAAGCTAGGTTTTCCCCATCCCTGTTAGAGAACCCCAGCCAGCGTACAGCCCTTCCCAAGACCCAGGTCCATGGCTCAGGTGAGGAAGGAACAGCAATGTGAGCCCCAGAAGGATTTGAAGGATCTGAGTCCTGCAGCTTGGAGGCAGGGAGATCCCCGCAGGAGGTGTCCTGGCCCCCACCCTTTCCCACCACACCTGGCCCAGGAGAGAGCAGGAATGGCTTCTTCTTCCCTTTTTTTTTTTTTTTTTTTATTTTTTTTTTTTTTTGACAGAGATCACAACTAGGCAGAAAGGCAGGCAGAGAGATCCGGTCAGAGAGCCCGACACGGGGCTCGATCCCAGGACCCCGAGACCCCGGGACCATGACCGGAGCCGAAGGCAGAGGCTTTAACCCACTGAGCCACTCAGGCGCCCCACAGGAATGGCTTCGTAGGCTACCTTTGGGGGAGCAGCCGGAGGCCAGCAATGGTGGCTTTTATATCCTTTCACACCCTTTGAATCTGTGGGGTGTTGTAATTCAAATGAATCTAGTTAAACAATCTTTTAAATGTTGTTAGAATAAGTTTGAAAAGGTATTTTGTTTTGATGGCTCCATCAAAGAGAGCTGCTTATTTGTTTCTTCCCTACTTTGTGCCTCAGGGAGCTTGCCCATAGTGACTTACCCTGTAGACATGGTTCCTTTTTGTCTTTGCTGTGCTTGCTGCCACACTGCACATTCAGGGTCACCAATCACCCCAGTCCCAAGGGAATCCACTAGTCTTGAACCTTAGTCCCAAGAAGGGATCCTTTGCCATCAGCATCACCCCCAAGGTAGGTTCTAGGCTACGCTGGGGAAAGAGAAGCTGAGGAAGCATGATGCCTGGTACTCCCTTCATCAGTTACCCTGGCTCTAGGGACTCCCTTACCTCTCCGCTGGAAACTTCCTTGCTCTCTGGGTCAGGCAGGTCCAGATTTGAGCATCTGAGGCCCCTCCACTGGGTGGCCTGGCATCTGCTGCCACGCAAAAAGGGAGTTAGCTGGCTCTGAGCATGGGGTGAGCCTGGAGGAATTCTCCATCTCCTGACCCTGGGGGAAGGAACTTCAGAAGTGGAAGATCAAGGAGTTGCTTGGCAGTCTATGTTGGATGACTGTTGGGCCTTGTTGGAATGTTGGGAACGCCCTGATGGCTAGCCAAGTCCCCTCCAGGTAGTCCCTTAGGGTGCATGTCCTATTACCCCCCCCATGTTGCTAAGAATGTATATCCACTGGGAGCTACTGCACACTCTTTGGAATATCCCTCCTCCAACAAATATTTATTGAGCTACTACTACTTCTGGACAGACTGTCAGGTACTAGGACATTTTTGAACCGAACAGACCTAAATCCCCACAGTTGGGGATCCTACATTATTGGGGACAGCTAACCTTCCCTTGGATAGTGAAACCCAAAATGGAGTCATGGCCCGGGACCTGTATAGTTGCTCTTGAGGGGTCACCCGGCCTGACTGATGGTTTGCTGAGACTCACAGACTAGCCAGTGACTAAGCACAGGTTTGTTTTGGGGACTAGAAAATAGCCTCTGAAAATAACTCCCATGAAAGAGGTGCTTTTGGGCAGCCTTAGTGGTTCTGTAATAAAGGAAAATCCAAGAAGGGGAATGCATCCCCCCCC
>PISX010035318.1:0-13028 GCA_004024625.1 Mellivora capensis
GTTGGGGGTGGAATTACTCTGATTGAAAACCTCAGAGCTGGGGTTTTTCTCCCTGTGGGCTGGCAAGAAAGAGATGGCTGTGGACCTTCTGAGGGACCACAGGTCTCCCAGGCAACTCAGCACCTCTCACTGTTCCCTGCTCTCTACTGGAACCATTTTCATGTGGCTCCAGGACTTGGGGTCACCTAAGACTCAGGTATATATTTTGATAGTCTTAAAATACAAGACGGAGTGCTGGGAACTGTGGCCTCCAAAGTGATCATATCGAAGCTACATTGCTTTAAGTTATCATAAGAATCATCCCTTGATTCTTGGTGGGGTTATCTGGGGGTGGGGAGATACGGCCATTCTGGTTCGTAAGCAAAGATGTCTCAGTGCATAATAGTCAAATTGTGGAAGAAGCCAAGATGTCCTTTGACATGAATAAAGATGTGGCTCATATATACAGTGGAATATTCCTCAGCCATCAGAAAGGATGCATACCCACCATTTACATCGATGTGGATGGGACAGGAGGGGATTATGTTAAGTGAAATAAGTCAAGAAGAGAAAGACAATTATCATATGGTTTCACTCATATGTGGAATATAAGGGATAGTGCAGAGGATCATAGGGGAAGGGAGGGAAAACTGAATGGGAAGAAATCAGAGAGGGAGACAAATCACGAGAGACTCTTGACTCCAGGAAAACAAACTGAGGGTTGCGGAAAGGGAGGTGGGTGAGGAGATGGGGTAACTGGGTGATGGGCATCAAGGAGGGCATGTGATGTGATGAGCACTGGGTGTTACACACAACTGATGAATCATTGAACACTCATCAAAAACTAATGGTGTACTGTATGTTGGTTAATTGAATTAAAAAAAGAAAAAAGATGTCTCAGCTGCCTTTATCACTTCTCCCCAAAGTCATGATTTTCTGTAGAGGACTTGATCAGGTAATGGCATCTCTGGTTGTTTAAAAATGTCATGAAACCTCCCCCTCCCAAATCTCAAAACAACACCAAAGTTGCTGAAATGTGAAAAACACGTATGTACCAAAAGAAAGATAGTTGTCATGATGTCAAATGCCAGAGAAGAGATTTCTACCCAGGAAGTTAATTAAGACTGGCACCGGGTTTCTTGTCACCAGAGAGATGAACTCCTGAGCCCTGCCCCAATGCCTGGGCCATGGATGTATCACAGGTGGGCTGGACAGCAGTTTGGGTTCCAGAATTTCTCCAAAGGAGAGGCTTGGAGATATAATCTGGATGGAAGAAAAGTTTGGGTTTGCATAGTAAGTTGGCAAATTCTTACTTAGATGCCAAGTTTCAGTTAATAAAACAAGCAAGATGCTTTTATACACATTTTCATAAGATTAAGAAAAACAACTCCAATGTACCCCTGGGGATAAAAATACATTTTATGTTTATAAAAAAAATTAAAAAAAAGAAAAAAAAAGAAAAACAACTCCAAATCAAATAATATTATTTTCATTATCTCAAGGGGGTGGCATTGACATTGCTGATAGAAAGTAAAGCAGGGACTCGCATGTGTGTCCCCAGGCCTCCTTGGCTGACAGTCAGAAATAACCATTTGTTTTCCTCCTGCGACCAGTGACATCCTTACCCCAGACAGCTGCCTTTGTGTCTCTCATCATGTTCCCTTTGCAAGGACACAATGTGAATGAGTGTCTCTAACAGCCTGTATTTTCTGTCTTCCCTCTGAAAGCCTGCAAAAGGAGCCCGTTTTAGATCCAGGTGCTAGTGTTGATAGCTGTGTGTGACCTTGAACAAGTCACTTACCTCCTCTGGACCTCAGAGTCCTCATCCATAAAATGGGGATCAGAATGGTCTCTACCTTGTAGGGTATTGTTCAGATTAAGTAAGATAATCCTGGGAAAGCAGTTACCACAGTGTCTGGCATATTTAAAATATTCTCACTGCACAGTTGTTGTTAGTAGGAGGGGTGGTGGCATTAGTAGTAGTAGTAAGAGTGGCAGTGGGCATCCATATGCGGGCTCTTAACAGCCAGGTGGCGTGCTGTGGACACCAGGGTCATGGAGTCTTCAACATACTTAGAAGTACTAATGAGTTGCCACCTTTGCTGGAAAAAAAGCCCGTTCATCTCAGTTCTGTTTTTTCCTCTGGATAAGTTCACAAATGTCTATCTGAGATTTTGCACACATGTACCCTTTTATTCTTTGAGAAACACAAGGTAATTCACTGTTGATCTCCACCATACCCATAGCATCTGTAGGCAGGACCGGAGACCATTTGGCCAGTGAGCTTTATTGAGAGCAGGAGTTGACAAACATTTGCTACAGGGCCAGGCAGTGAATATTTTAGGCTCTGTGGCCAGACGGTCTCACACCCACCTGCTCAGCTCTGGAAACCAGCCATAGACAATGTGTTAACAAATGAACTGACCATGTTCCAATAAAGCTTTATTAACAAACAGATGGGCCTGAGTTTGCTGGCTCAGGTTTAGAGTGGCCCAGGGCATCCTTTAGAAAGTCAAAATCCAAGAGAGAGAGAAACCATGAGAGACTCAGGACTCTGGGAAACAAACCGAGGTTACAGAAGGGTGGGGGTTGGGGTAACTGGGTGATGGGCATTAAGGAGGGCACATGTTGTGATGAGCACTGGGTTTACATGCAACTAATGAATCATTGAATGCTACCCCCAAAACTATGATGTACTATATGTTGGCTGATTGAACATAATTAAAAAAAAAGCCAGAATTATGTTTTTAACAAAAACATAGGGTTCCAAGTGAAGCCAGGTGGAGAGGGCCACTGTGAGGTGGGGGATGGAATGAGGAAGTGTGGGCGTGCCAGAAATGGCCATGGTCAGGAATTTGGTAGATTAGGTGACTTAAAGAAGCCCTTGAAGCAGTTCTGTTATCCCGAAGACTTATTTTTTTAAGACTTTATTTATTTATTGGAGAGAATGAGCAAGAGTAGAGGGGAGAGGCAGAGGAAGAGGGAGAAGCAGATTCCCTGCTGAGCATGGAGCCTGACCTAGGGCTCAACCCCAGAGCTCCAACTGGGGCTCAATGCCAGGACCCTGAGATCATGACCCTAGCTGAAGTCAGACGCTTAACCAACTGAGTCACCCAGGTGCCCTTCTTGTGACTTTCTAAAGATAAGCAAGCTATTTCACCATTTTTGAGCTGTTACTTTCTTATCTGAGATGGTAAAACATATTTAAAAGCAGAGGAGCCAGCAGCCATAGACTATCTTCTTCAGCATAATAATTCACTTAACATTTACCTTATGCAGGTTTTATTTTAAAATATTTTAAGTGTTCTAACAATGCCTTTGGAAGCTTCATGAAGGGGAAGCTAAACTTAGCAATTTCTTCTTTCTCTCCTGTAGAGAAAAATAATGTTCCCTCCACCCTTTTGGGTTCTTGGCTGAGACCTGCTGTCATAAAAAAGAGAACAAGATGGAGAGGAGAAGTGTATTAGCGTGTATAACTCATGGATAATAGGGGAGACCACAGAAAATGAACACACACCCCAAGAGGGTCGAAGCCACCACCTTAAATACCACCTTCTGCTACAGACAAAAGGAAGACGTTGGTGGGAGAAGGAGGCGGTTATGGGAGGTGAGCAAGAAAAGCACACCTAACAAAGCTAAGGCGGTTATGCAAACTGAAGTCTAGCCTTCTCCACTGATTAGGGTTCTGTGATTTTCAGACACCCCCCTATTCTGGTGCAGGGAGGGAGACACCCTCACCCACGGAGATGGCCACGTGAGTGGCCCTTAACAACTCTAACTTTGGCTCTGTTTTCAGAGCTTCTCCTGTGTCTGCAGTTTCTCAAAAATAACCAGCTCAAAATGGTCATTCTGCCAAAGAGGCCTGTGCTGGGATGGCATCTTCTGTTACCTTCACTATTTTCCTCTCTAGATACCCGAGGAGCCCTGATGGTGAGCTGAGCCCCATGCTGGACAAGGGAGATGTGGGCGAGCAAGACAAGAGTGGTGTCTCCATGGAGGTCATCGCTCAGACAGTAAATACCAACCACAGTTCATTTAGATACCAGTGAGGGCATCAAAATGGAAACCCAACAAGAGTGAAGAAGAGAGGACAGTGCCTTTGAGGAGAGCAGTGTTTTTCTCTGTCCCTTGGCATCCAGTTGTGGAAGGGTAGCCATTCTGAACAAGATTCCAGGCAGGCAACTGGGTGCTTTCAGAAGTCTTCCAAGACCTGGGCCACTCAAATGGCCTGCCAGGAGCGGTGCCCACGGCTGCTATCAGGCAAGCATGGAACCAGCAGTCAGTGATGGGAGCCCTGGCTCTGCAACCCATCGGAGGCTGGAACCTGGGATCTAGAAGCTCCTGGAAATGTCTCTGGATACCCACAGAGCTTAGTTTGGACCCTGCTGCCTCTGTAATGGCCTTGGGACCCAGGGAAGCCTTGGGATGTTGCCTCGGGAACAACACCCCCTGCTGTCACTGTGCCCCCAAGGCAGGGGCTCACCCCCCTCCAAATCTCATGCAGGTACTTGAGCTGGTGGGACCTTCTCCTGGAGGTCCAGCTCTGGGCATCTTGAAATGCCACTGTTGGCTTCCCCAGCATATCACCACAAACATGGTGGCTCGAACAATAGACACGTATTGTCTCTCAGTGCTGGACGCTGGAAGTCTGAGATCAAGGGGTCAGCGGGGTTGGTTCCTCCTGAGAACTCTGAATAAGTCTAGCTCAGGCTCTTCTCCAATTTCTGGAGGTTTTCCGGCATCTTTGGTGTTCCACGGCTCATGGAAGCATCACTCCAGGCTCTGCCGGTATCTTTTCATGGTATTCTTCATGTGCACTTACTTATGTGCCTGAATCTCCTCTCTTTATAAGGACACCAGTCACATTGGATCAGGGCCACCCTAATGACCTCATCTTAACTAATTACATGAGCAAGAACCATACTCCCAAACAAGTTCACATCCTGTGGCACCAGAGGTTAAGACTTCAACGTAGGCATTTGGGGCACATGGTTCTACCCGGAGCAACCAGCCTCTGCAGTAAGGAGGTACATGGAAGGAGGGTGGAACGGAAGGTCCTGGGAGTCTATCCACTGTTTGCCACAGGTCAGAAGGGACCGGCTTCAGGGGGCAGAATTGACTCAGAGGAAACAGTTGAGGACAAAGGTCTAATACCAGAATGAGTTTCACTTGATGGACAGAAGGAAAAGCTTGAAGCCAGAAGGATGAGTGAAAGGGAGAGGTGTGAGATGGGAGTGAAGGCCATGTCCCAGGGTCTTTGAGTCCGTTTGAACCTGTTAAATTTCACTCTGTGTGTGATGAGAAGCTGACACAATATTCTCGGCGGGGGGGGATGGGGGACAGGGTGAACGTGCATTCTGGGGAGACACACAGGCAGTGGAGCACAGGGCCATGTAGGACAGCGGGAGAAGGTTCAAGTTGTCCCGGGGAGAGACTGGAACACTGGGCCAGGGGAGCAGTGAGCAGGGAGGGAGGATGGGTATGGGTTTGGGGCAGGATCTGATGGAGCTGCCCAGACATGTAGAGGATTAGCATACAGCCCACATGGATGTAGGATCGTGAATGCTGCTGGACCTGATGAAGATCATCTGATGCCCTGAGCTTTTTAGTGGGTGTGTTTGTATCCTGGGGTGACATCCACAGAAATGGATGGGTGGGTTCCCATTTGGTTTCTGGTGGCCATATTTTCCAAATGCCAGATCAGTACACTGGGCTGGCCAGAGAAGGGATTTATAGGGTGGGGAGGGGTCATTTTCCAGAGAACTGGGCCATAAGTACCGTCACCATGGGAGGCCAGACCAGGAGACGGCAGCTGGTCTGTCCCTCTTCCTGCCACCCCATGTGCACGGCCCCATGTGGCACAGCTGGGGCACCAGTGGGAAGTGAGGCTATGGGTTCCCCAGGGGACTTTGCAGATGGGGCTAGGTATAGGGTGTTGAGATAAGCAGACAGTCTCAGAAGATCTATATGGGCCTAGTGTGGTCATGAGGATCTTTAGGAGAAGAAGGCAGACATGTAAGAAAAAAAAGGGGGAGTGACGTTGGAAGCAGAGATAGAGAGAGGTGGGTGGAAGCTCTGGTTTTCCAGCTGGCTCTAAAGATGGGAGGCCACAGCCAACGGGTACACGCAGAGCTTCTAGAAGCCAGAAAAGGTCAAGATGAAGGAACCGGCTCTGCCAACAGTTTGATGGTAACCCTGTGAGACTAAGGTTTTGAGTTTCTGACCTCCAGAACCATCAGATAGTAAGTTTGTGTTGTTTCAAGCCACTAAAATTGCATAATCTGTTACAGCAGTAGGAAACTATTTGAGAGGAAGGGAAGGAAGATCGAAGAACTAGATCCCACCAAGAAACACCGAATGGATCCAAGGGGATTTGGGGGCACCCATCTTACAAGAGTCCATTCCTTCGGCCCATGGCGGGGGTAGGGAGAAGCACACTGGAATCTCTGTCCTGAGTGACATGGAGGTCCCCAGGCAGAGGGACTCGGAGCAGTCCCTTGGCTCTGGATTTGCTGTGATTTCTTTTTTCCCTAGACACACAGAACACGACTCCAGAAGCGATAGCCTGTGTTAGACCAGCCTCTGCCAATCACACACAAGCTAAATTTCCTTTGGCCTCAGAATCTCTGCTCGTTCTTCACAAGCTCACTGTGTGTGTCTGGCAGGTGGATCCCCGCGAGGCCTCTGGGTCTCAGGTGTGCTTCTCCCCAAACCCCACCTGCAGCTTTGGCGTGGATGGGGAGCTGGACGGGGCGGGTGTGTGTGAGAAGGGGGTTCAAAGACACAATGGGAAAGCTGCAAGACCTGACCCCTGTCTTGGACCTGTTCCTGGGGGCAGCAGAACCCTGATCAGATTTGTGCTGAATCCTCACCAGGAACGCCTTGTTCTATGTGGCCAGAAAGACGTTAATGAAGATTTTGTAAATCTGTGTTCTGATATGTTTAGTTTTTGATCAAGATGTGACTCATATTTAGCAGTTAAAAACGACATCACCAATGGGTTTAGAATATTGTCAAGACCTCGCTGACTGTGGGTGATGGGGCTGCATCCCCTAGGGACCACGCGCCTCAGCAACGGTGGATGGGGGCTGTGTGCGTGGAGCCTTTCGGAGCCCGTTGAGGCATGACGCAAACACTGGGGACTCCGTGTGATTCTTGGTACAGGAAGTGCACACAGCTCTAGCCACTTACCCAAGATATTCTGAGAGCTGTCACTTTGCTTAATGTCGCTGGCGTCTGAATCATGTGTTGGAGCAAACAGTTGGGCAGAATTAAATTTCATTTGGAGAGAAACTGGAGAAAGATGAAACCCCTTGAGGGATTTTTTGCTGATGTTGCTAAGAACTTTTAAAGCCGGCATCATGCCTTCTACTCTGCTGGAAAAATCTCCACGGAGACAGGATCCCACAGAAAAGGGCCATTTACCCTCAGCTGACGTGGTTTCACTTCGTATTTATTGGGTGATGTAAGGAGGTGTCAATCATGGGGCTGCTGGCTCTGGGCCAGTGAGAGCATTTGCAGCAGCCACTGAGGACGCCGTCTTGCTCCAGACCTTCAGGTCTCTATCCTCTATTTTCAGGACACTTGATGGGTTCTCTGGCTCTGGGATTGTGACTATGAGTGACCAATGAGGATGTCAGTTCTGTGTTTGATGCCCTCAGGTCCTTGAGACCTTCATCATGGACTTTCTCCATGACCCACTGCTTCTCTGCCAGCCTGAAGCCACTCATTCGAGGAGGACTTCCTCTACTGTCTGGCAAGACCAATGCCAATGGGGGCCACTCCCATGCCATCCCCACCGTGCTAGTGTCCTATTGCTGATGTAAGGAAGCATCATGATTTCTCAGCTCATGGTTCTGCAGGAGGAAGTGGAGGCACCATGGGTTTGGCTGGTTTTCTGCTCAAGGGCTCACAAGTTTGAAATCAAGGGCTATGTCCCCTTCCTTTGCTGGGGTGCTGCACAGAGCACTCTAAACCAGGTCTCCCCAAACAATAGGAATTCATACTTTCACAGCTCTGGAGGCCAGAAGTCAGAGGTCAAAGCATCAGTAGGATAACGTCCCCTCAGTAGGCTCCAGGGCAGGGCCAACCCTGTCTCCTCCAGCTTCCGATGGCTCCAGTCTCTGCCTCTGTCTTCACGTGGCCTGTCTCTGTGTCTGTCTCTTCCTTTCTGTCTCTTATAAAGATTTAGGCCCCACACCACATCTAGGATGAACTTATCTTGGGATCCTTAATCACACGTGCAAAAACCCTTTCCCTAAAAGTGCCCAGGGTCTGAGGGTTAGGACAGGGACATATCTTTTGGGAAGCCACCCTTCCACCCACTCCAGCTGCCTTTACTTGGGGCAGCTGTGGTTAAAACCTTCCCACTCAAAGCCTCCTAGGGGTTTCATTAGGGAAACTTCTTACACTCATTTTAATGGGAGTGGAAGACCTTCAGTGCACAAGAGCAGCAACTTCTGAAACATGACATAGAATTGTGTCCTACTGCCTGGAAAAGGGTTGAAGGTAATAGGTGCAAAGCCCAGTTAATCATCACCCAGGTTAGCTCAAGTGACACCAAGGATGTTTGCTTTGGAACAATTTGCATTTGAGGTTTCAGCTTAATTGCTTCTTCACCTCGGGGGATCAATACGTTGCCTGTTTAAGGGAAATAGAGGCCTTCAAGTTTCTGGATGAGGAAGGAAACCTTTTCTCCACGTTGGACTGTTTTACTTTTTATTTCATTCTGATAAGCCCGGAACGATAAATGGCTGGAGACCTTGAAACTTATGGTTTACTCACTCCCAAGCATGATGTAAGACAGACTGTCTTCGGAGCAAACAAGGATCAGGTTACAAAGTGTGACTCTGTACCTTAGTTCCGTGGAAGTGAGGAGAAGCAGCCTTCCCTCTGGGTCAGCAGGCTCAGGACGGATGTGTGCATGCAGGACAGCCACACAGAGAGGAGGCCAACGTGTGACCCATGGCTGCCGTTTCTGTCATTTCCAGCTATTCGAGTCCTCCATCCAGATTCTTTTCTGTTGGTAAACAGAGATCATGAACCTAATCCTGGAGCTGTGGGGAGTGACATTACCACAGCTCTGGGAGCCTGTGAATCCTGGCCACAGACATAGGTAGAGGTTTCTGTTGGTCACAGGTTGCCGCCAGGCAGGAACGCTTCCTGGTGAGACTCCCCGGATCAGTCTGTCCATGGGGTGTGCAATCCTGAGGAATCTCTAGTCTAGTAATCACATCTCCATCAACACACAGATAGATCGTGTTCCCCACCGCATGCCCTGGTCCACCATCCTGCACCCTGACTACCACAGTGTACTCCTCCCTGGGTCCGGCTGCTGCTCCCCTTCAGCCTTGTTGCACACAGCAGCGGGAATGAACTTGGGACAAAGCAAGTCCTATCACATGTTCCCTTTGCACGGAGAAGTGGCTCTCATGTCGCTCAGAGTAGAAGCCACAGTGCCCATGGTGGCCACCTAGACCTCTGAAGACCTGCCTCCCCTCCCACCCTGCTCCCCGTTGGCCAGCTCCCGCCATGCTGTCCCATCCCCACGGCCTGGAGGGACCCCTCTCCCCCAAGACAACCTCTTAGCTCCTGCAGCACCTTCTTTCACCCTTCACTCTAACACCACATTTCCCCCGAGGTTTTCCCCATTTGACATGGAGGCAGCCCCTGCTCCAGCCCCTCCCAGCTTCCCTGCCCCAGACCCCCAGCTTGTCACCATGTGATACTGTTTCCTAACGGTTGCCTCTCCGTCCTCCATGAATGGAAGCTCTAAGAGAAGAGCCATGCTGTGGGTTTGCTCTCTGCATGGCAGAGACTTCCCTAGCGCCCACACAGGATCCTGGTGCTCGGTGAGCACTCAGAAATACTTGTTGAATGAAGGCATGCATGCCTACAGGACTGAATGGACAGAAGGCTGGCTAAGTGTCCTGTCAGCCCATCTGTTCAAAAATGGCTGTGTCATTTCTCTCTGACGTGACTCATCTGCTTCGGAGCCTCACAAGTCTTCCTTCTTTCTCGCCCACAGACTTTTTTTTAAATGATGAAAGCCTGGATCGTTTGAAATCGCTGTGGGATGTGTGCCTTTCTAGCCCGGACTGGCACTGACCATGTATTTTTCCATGTGCTAGTTGAAGGTGGCAGTAGTTTTCCACCAAGAGGGAGGAAGAAGCTGGTGACAAAGTACGGAGTGGTATTTTATCAGGGAGAAGCAGAGACGGCTGGTGTGCCAAGCCGTCTGCAGCCTGGGTGCTAAGACCAGAGCCACTCAGCCTCCAGCTGCACAACATTCATTTAGAAGCTCCAGAACACAGTGTTCATCACCTCTTACCTGGATTACATATTTTCCGGTTTACCTCGCCCTGAAATTTATTCCTGAGAAAAGCAGCATTATCTTTAGTGTGGCTTAATGGCCTCACTCAGTTTCATTATCTGGAGGGCACCTGTCCACACTGCCCCTTTTTTTTAAAGTTCCTTCTAACAGACTCGCCCCCGCTACTTGTTCAGCAAGCTGGTTGGATTGAGGGAAGAAGGCAAGTTCCCACCATGCGTTGTCTTCACAGAGCTTTCATCTCCTGTGTTCTTTCTCCTCGCCTCTCTCCTTAGGAGCACTGTTCACCGAGTAGAGGGAATTACAGAATGGGGAGTGATCTAGATTTATCTGTGGGTTCACTGACCTCTGACAGTGCTTACGGATGGGCTGAGTTTGTGCCAGATCACATGCTGCCTTATGAAATCCATAGCATTTGGCCACATGGCGCTGCAGGGATTCAACCAGAGTATATTATCATGAGTGACTGACTTGCAGACTTCAAAGCCAAAGACCTAAGTTACATTTGATTGCCTGTTGACTGGCTACATAACCTTGGGGGCCCCGTGGTCAAAATCATTAAGAATTTCAAGATTACAGAGCATGAAGCCAAGAGTGGGGCCCTTCTGGAGGCAGGCCCATGTCACTGCACCGGTTACCCTTGCCTGTGATGCCAGCCCTGAGTGTAGGCAGGGCCTGTTTCTTGAGTTGAATTAAAAAAGAAATTCAGTGCCATGTGCACAGTTGCCCGCGCACCCCCATGCATCTTGCTGTCTTCAGCTGGATGATACACAAGCATTGGACCTAAAGCTGCTGAGCTGAGCGGCGCTCTCATCTAGGGGTGATGCGTGGGCCACGCACGCAGTAGGACTTCTAGGGAAGTCTGCCGCTCAAGCCCCAGCACCAGTGATTCTGATTTGGATTGTCCGGATGGGGGTTGGTCGGTGGCGGTTTTAGTCCTGCCTCGCTGCCTCCGGGCGGATTCTAACGGGCAGCCAAGATGGAGAACAACGCACGCAGTGAGTGGACCTCCATGAGGCAGGGTTGTCCTCAGCGACAAATACAGAATTAGGGCAAACATGCCATCATCGTCATCGTCATCATCGTTGTTGTCGTCATCGTCATCGTCTTCATCGTCATCATCACCGTCATCATTGTCATCGTCATCGTCATCGTCGTCATCATCACCGTCATCATCGTCATCGTCATCATCATCGTCATCGTCTTCATCGTCATCATCACCATCATCATCATCATCGTCATCATGACCATCATCATCACCGTCATCATCAGCATCGTTATTGTCATCGTCATCGTCATCATCACCATCATCATTATCGTCATCATTGTCATCATCGTCATCATCCTCACCACTGTTGTTATTTTAAAAATTGTGATAAAATGCACAAAACCATCTTAACCAATTCTGAGCGTACAGGTCCACTCAGAATTTTCGCTCAGCAATCCCCACAGACCATCTCCAGAACTCTAGCGGAAGTGAAAGCTTCCGCTGTCGCTGTGAAACACTCACCCCTCATTCCCTGCTCCACTCTCGGTCTCTGCGGACCTGACTCCTCTAGGGGCCTCATCCATGTGGAATCAGACAGTATCTGCCCTTCTGTCGTGACTGGCTGATTTTGACGTCACAAGGGTGTCTCCATGTGGGAGCAAGTGTCAGAACGTCCTTCCTTTCTGAGATGGGATACAAGTGCACTGTTTGTAGAGAGCACATTCTGTTTATCTGTTCACCCGTCAGGGGACACTGGATTACTTTCGCCTTTTGACTGTTGTGGACAAACATTATTTTTATATGAGCATGGTTTGATTGTTAGCCCCATTCATAGACAGGAATACTGAGGCTAAGAGGGCGTAACTTGTCCGCACAAGGCAAGCAGCTTCCCCAGCTGCAATGGTCTGCTTCTGGCCCCTGATCTCTCCCCCTTTCCACAGTTCTTTTTCTTCTCACAGAGGGGGTTATTCTAGCATAAAGACAAAGAGTGACTATTTACCCGACAAGGAGCTCAGCAGCTTTCCTCCCTTTCATGCCTTGTGGGTAAGCTGGTGCTGGTGAGAAATTGGATACACACAGGTGTCCTCTTATTGGAGTCTTGTGTACATAGCACCTGTTGGCACCTGGTCATTTGGATGATGGGGTTGGTCAGCAAGTGAAGAGGTTGAGGGGCCTTGTGGCTCCCTGGAGCCCAGCCAACATGAGGAACATGGAGGTGGTGGGCATAGGCAAAGTGCCACCAGAGCACTAGGAACCACTGTGCAGAAACCTTTGCAAGTTTCCATTGCTTTCTTGCAGGTGAGGGGAAAGCAAGGCCTTGGGGCTTCTCACCTGGTCCCCTTGTCCTTGCCTTGGGAGGTTGCCCCAAGTTTTGATTTCCTCACTTTTAAACAGAGGTAGTGAGGACCCAATTGGAGAATGGAAATCTCTGGGCTGGATTTTTTTTTTAATTTCTTTTCAGCGTAACAGAATTCATAATTTTTGCACCACACTCAGTGCTCCATGCAATACATGCCCTCCATAATACCCACCACCTGGCTCCCCCAACCTCCCACCCCCCGCCCCTTCAAAACCCTCAGGTTGTTTTTCAGAGTCCATAGTCTCTCATGGTTCATCTCCCCCTCCAATTTCCCTCAACTCCCTTCTCCTCTCCATCTCCCCATGTCCTCTGTGTTATTTGTTATGCTCCGCAAATAAGTGAAACCATATGATAATTGACTCTCTCTGCTT
>PISX010035319.1:0-13076 GCA_004024625.1 Mellivora capensis
CTAGAACCTTAATGACATCTCCAAAGTCTCTGCCAACACAATTTCACAGGTGCCAGGGATCAGGGTATGGACATCGTGGGGACCATCCTTCTGCCTAGTACAATGTTACAAAGCAGTTTACCACTGTAGGCAACTGGGTCTCAACTCTGCTGGAGAACTCTGGGGGAAAGTATAGACGATAGCCCAGACATGTCCCACCTGAGCAGTCAAAACTTCTAACACGTACAGAGAGCCTTTGTTTGTAATGTTCCTATGAGTTGGACCCAAATTTAAATTAAGTGTGGTGATGTCATCCCTCATCACCCTAACTCTTCACCCTGGACCTGCTTGGGTGCTGGAAGGTACTCTGGGTCTGCATACCCTGGTTCCAAGCCAAGTCAGAGTGGCTGTTCTCTACATCACCAGGAAAGAAATGTGCTCTGAGCCTTGTAGACAGAAGATTCTTTACGTACACAGTGGAAGTTATTATTTACCCAACAGAAAGTTTACCTTTTTGGGTGTTTATAAGTACCAAGATCTTATCATCAGGTTTGGGAAATGAAAGTATTTTTTTTTTTAAGATTTTTTAGTTATTTGACAGAGAGAGAGAGAGAGAGAGAGAGAGAGGCAGAGCACAGCAGGGGGTAGTGGCAGAGGGAGAAACAGGTTCCCCACTGAGCTCCATCCCAGGACCCTGGGACCATGACCCAAGCCAAAGGCAATCGCTTAACCAACTGAGCCACATGTGGCTCAAAGGCAATCGCTTAACCAACTGAGCCACATGGAGCACAAAAGTGCCCCATGAAAGCACTTTTTAATTTTTTTTTAATTTATTCATTTGTCAGAGAGAGGGAGAGAGAAAGAGAGAGGGAGCACAGGCAGACAGAGTGGCAGGCAGAGGCAAAGGGAGAAGCAAGCTCCCTGCCGAGCAAGGAGCCCGATGTGGGACTCGATCCCAGGACGCTGGGATCATGACCTGAGCCGAAAGCAGCCGTTTAACCAACTGAGCCACCCAAGCATCCCGAAAGCACTTTTTAATACTAACTTACAACCTAATGAGGAAGGACATGCTGCTACAGCACCTTTATTGTTCATCAGAAAATAAGTTTGAGATCAGTTTTTCTGTGCTCCTGCTCTCAGGAATTGGGATAGTTATAAAGGACTGACTGTGGAAGTGTCACTTTCTGGATGTTTAAGATGCATGTGCTTTGATCTTCTCATTTATAGGCCCATCTAATTTCCCACATCAAGCTTCTGTAACAAACTCTCAGAAATTTAGGTTCTCGGAATGTGGATTAAAATGCCATGTTCTGTGTAGCAAGATACCCTTTGCTAAGTTTTGTGTCAGCTATTTTTTGAGTGGTGCATAATAGAGGTAGCCCCCAAGCTGTAGGTTTTTGGAAAATTGAAAACCCTGGCATTTAATTATCCTCTAAGGCATGCTTTTGTCTTGCTCAAAGTTAATTTAGTGACAATTTTGACCACATAAAACAATATCTGCAGCTCCAAAAGATCTGATAGACAAGTACAATGTTGTTGTCTAAATTAATACAACATTTTGGAGGAAAAGTAAACATATTTACTGAGTTCATTGTGAGTGAGTGAGATCAAACATAGTTACTGAGATCATTATGCCAAATGCTACAGATGATTTTATAAAACACAACCCAATCATACAACCAGAGAGTTTACAATCAAATAGAAAAAAATAAGATTAAACATACTAAGCACTGAAAAGTACACCATAGCATACGATTAAGTGCCAGCTGGAATACTTGCAAACATTCTTTTTTTTTTTAAGATTTTATTTATTTATTTGACAGACAGAGATCACAAGTAGGCAGAGAGGCAGGCAGAGAGAGAGGAGGAAGCAAGCTCCCTGCTGAGCAGAGAGCCTGATGCGGGGCTTGATTCCAGGACTCTGAGATCATGACCCGAGCCGAAGGCAGAGGCTTTAACCCACTGAGCTACCCAGGTGCCCCGCAAACATTCTTAATAAAATTAAAAGAACTTCAAGATTGTCAATGAGGAAGAATCTCCTTATGGGGACCTTATGTCCCTAGTTTTACCTTCTTTTTTAGGAGTTATTGCTCCCAACTATTGCTCCTATTCTCCTTTCTACTAGAAAGGAGAAGAAAGGTCCAATTAGTGAGGTTTAAGCAATGTACAACCCTAATAAAGATCAAGTTTAAATCAGGAAAATCCCAATTTCCTTCATGACTCATGGCAAATCTGAAATAAGGTGAAAAATTAGACTGAAGGGAAAAAAAAGGACTGGAAGAACAAAAAGGAATTACTTATCATTTGTTCACTGGAACTATCAGCCATAATTTATATACATGTATCTTCAGTAGAGGCCCTACAGGACAACCTCTCAATCTAGTAGCTAACCAACTAGCTTTTCCCTCCCACCTGAATCTCAGTTGGGCACTTGTAAGTCCAGGTCCCTATGAGAGGCAGGAGTTACTTTTCCTGCTTCAAACCCTCATCTCCTAAATTCTGGTTTCCTGTCTGAGGGTCTTGCCTCCTCCCCAAGTAATTGACATAATGCCCACCTCATTGAGGATCAACCCTACCACTCCTCCAAAGTCACTCTATTTCTATTACTTGTAGTGTTACTGCTGATATTACTACTACTAATAATAAAAGCTACTATTTAAAAAAAAATTTTTTTTTGAAGACTTTATTTTTTCAACAGAGAGAACAGGAGAGCACAGGCAGGGGGAATAGCAGAGGAAGAAGGAGAAGCAGGGAGCACTAAGCAGGGAGCAGGACCTGGGACTCAACCCAGGGCCCTGGGATCATGACCTGAACTGAAGACCGATGCTTAATCGACTGAACCACCCAGCTGCTCCTAATCAAAGCTAGTATTTAGGGGCACCTGGGTGACTCAGTGCATTAAGCCTCTGCCTTCGGCTCAAGTTATGATCCCAGGGTCCTGGAATCAAGCCCCGAATCCGGATCTCTGCTCAGCGGGGAGCCTGCTTCTCCCTCTCTCTCTACCTGCCTCTCTGCCTACTTGTGATCTCTGTCAAATAAATAAATAATTTTTTTAAAAAAGCTAGTATTTATAAAGCACTGACTCTTGGTACAGCATTAAACCTTTTATAAAAATTATTTTATTCTATGACTTTATAGGGATACTATGATTTAGAGAGGTTAGGTACCTAGGCCAAACCCAGGAAGTAAGAGAGCTGGAATTTTCATCAAGGCCTGTCTGATTCCATACCTAATGATCCTAACCATTACACAATACTATCCCCTTGAGGCTCATCCTATAACTTGAAGACAATTACATCAAACTCTCTCCATTCAAAAAACACCGACATACATAAGATGGTTTGGGTTGGGTGGTGATTTATTACAGGGCAAAGACAAGACAAAAAATATGCTGTGTAGATGGTAATTGCTACCTAAATACCATGTTTTCCTTCATCCTGGTGACGGGATGATAGGGTGCCACCATTGGTTAAGGTAAATAATGGCCTGTTAATGGCCCCAGACATTTTCAAATAAATATACCTGAGCCAGGTGGGATTCAGACACTGGGGAAGACAAGTCCCCGTCAACTCCTTGTTGCCCCTGATTTTCTCGTAAAGAGGTATAATTATTCTCAAGCTCAGCTTCTGACAACAAACTTTGGTTTTCAATGACGCTCATCAAATTCCTCTGATTACAGGTTTGTTACTCTTCTGAGTCCTCCCAATTGTGCTTGGCTTCCTGCCACACAACCTGCCATTATCACCACCAGGATTTAAATAGTACCTCTTTAGACACAGTAAGCATGAGACTCTCATATTTATAAATGAAAGATATAATTGGCTTTCACAATGACCACCAGCTTTGTATTCTTTTCACAAATACAGAGATTGTCTCACCAAACTTTTCCAAATAACAGGTTGGGTATTTTGACTCAGTTCAACAAACATTAATTGAGGACTACAGGGCCATTCACTATGCTAGGTGCTGGAGGTAGAAAGATAAATGAGCTTTATGCCCAAGATTTGTCTGGCAATAGAGATCATTACACATGACACGGTGTCAGCAGAACAGCCTCGAAGATGAGACAGAGGGTCAGGAGTGCTCTGCCAGCACAAGGAAGTGGCATTTACAGTGACTTGTAGGGTCAGGGTTTCTTAGCAGAATCTTTGTGCACACACTTTACCAAAAAAGCAGTGCATTCATCAATAGCTGGAAAAATGACACCTGTAATCAAAAATAGTCATGAAAGAAAAGACAGTCTTCACAGATGCTATAACTTTGTATTTCACACCTATATACTTAGGCAGTGATTCTTTATCAGCTTCATGGCTGTTCCCACACAGGCTAACAGTATGTTCTGGCAAAATAGAGGACTCTCAGAGAATAAAGTCAGAGGACCCTTATTTCCACTAACCCTCTGCAGCCAGATTTCACAACCTGAAACCCCTTTCTGAGTACTTTCTGGGTACACACTCAGAGATAGAAAATTTAAATATAAGCCCTCTTGAAAAGAATAAGTGGGAAAAAAATCTAAAACAAGGGTCTATCCCATGGCAGGCACTATGCTAAATACTTTTGTGTAATCATCCATTTAATCTGTGCAGTAGTAAGAGCTAGGCAGCAGCATTCTCCCCCTTGACAGTTGAGGAGACTAAAACAGAGCCTCAAGGGGTGGAGAAACTTCAAGTAGCTTAAGTCAGGATGCAAATCCTAGACTGGTCATCTTCGGAGGAATCAGGTCCCGGTGGCATGAGTAAATAGGGGGCAAAAATAACCGATGTCCAAAAGTTTCCTAAGGATAAAATGAC
Organism: Mellivora capensis; assembly: GCA_004024625.1. Classification (NCBI taxonomy): domain Eukaryota; kingdom Metazoa; phylum Chordata; class Mammalia; order Carnivora; family Mustelidae; genus Mellivora; species Mellivora capensis. The sequence continues at coordinate 4,770 of PISX010035319.1, forward strand.
GAAGTAGATCTAAGGGGGGACACTGAAGAAAAGAGAAGGATGGGAAAGGAAGGTGCTTAATAAAATTCTACCTTTTGGTGGGTCTGCTGAGAAAGAACCCTTCCCATATCTTATTAGAGCCTTCCTGACACTTCTCCCAACCCCAGTACACATACCATACAAACTCTGCAGAGGTTTGAAATCCAACTTAATTTTCCACCTGAGAAATTCTAGGACCAGTGCACATTAGACTTACACTAGGCAAAGGCCCAACTCTCCCCACTCATTCAGCAGGCACATTTGGGACACTAAATTGCAGGAAGCGATTATCTTTATCGTTTCCATCAAAGGAATTATCTTTAAAAGCTAGTCTTATTGTGAACAATTACTGAAGCAGCTGCCAAGCATGGACCTTCTGCCAAATCCTAGTCCACAAAGCAGATTTCTATGATGTGAGGACAATGGTTCTGGGAACCTATGGTAGTCATTCTATAAGCATATTTATATATTCCTCAAGGCCCCTCATCACCCTGTCCAGGAACTAATGGACTTTTCACACAAAGCAAAAGCTTTCAACATATTCTAGAAACTGAACTACACAACCGACATTCTAGTCTCTATTCTTCAACCAATTAGCATGTGACCTTTAGAAACACATTCTAAAATTCCACTGTGTGTGAGAGGAGAACTACACGATTTCCGAAGCTTTTTCTACTTTAACTGTGTGACTCTAAGAGATGTCATTTTAACTAATACATCAGCATAAATCCACATAGGGTGTGAGATACTGTATCATGAGGTGAAGGACACAGAAACAGGTAAACCATCCCCCATCCATGTTCCCAGAGAGTCGCTTTGTCTTGAGAACTGTTAGGAATACAGAAATTATAAAATTATCACTGTGATTTCCACAGTTCAACCTTTACTTCTTTATACCATAATCCTTATAGAAAAATTAAGATACGGAGTGTGCATATGGGCATATGCAATCCTATCTACCTCACATTATGGTTGCAGGATTAAACCTAGAAATATGTGGGGGAAAAAAACCTAGGAATATGTGAAAAATGCCTGGAACATAGTAAACATTAACTAATAACAATGACTACCATATGTTGAGGTTTTTCTATATGCCACGTATTTGTAGCACATTATCTTGTCGTAAGTTACCTAAAGCTCATGACAGTCTGAGAGATGTGTATTCCTCTGCCCAGTTTAAGGATGAGGAACATAAGGCTTAGAAAAGTAAGAAGCTTGCAAAGGCCATGCCAAACAATAATTTAAATTCATCCCTGATTCCAGACTCATACGTTTAACCAACTCATTTTCCTCTTTGGTCACTCTTCCTCCACGCAGCTGGCCATGTTCTACACATCTAACACCATGGTCTCTGCTTTTAAATTCAGTTTTTCATCAGAATTTCTCAAATACATATCTAGTGATCTAGTGTTAGTAATGGTAGAGGCTCACAGTTTTAACCTTTCCAGGTTCTTTATTTTTTGAGTATAACTGACATATAATGTATATTGGTTTCAGGTGTACAACAGAGTGATTCCACAGGTTTATACATTATGTTATGTTCACAAGGATAGCTACCATCTGTCCCCATACATGACTATTACGATATCATTAACTATATTCCTTATGTTGTGCCTTTTATTCCCGTGACTTATTCTGTAACCGGAAGCCTGTATCTCCCACTCCCCTCATTAGCTCATTTTGCCCAACCCCCACACTCCTCCCCTCTGGCAACCATCTGTTCATTTTCTGTGTTTAAAAGTCTGATTCTTCTTTTTGTTTATTCATTTGTTTGTTGTTGTTGTTGTTTTAGATTCCTAAATGTGAAACCTGAAAGCACAAAAACTCCCAGAGAATAGAGATAGCAATTTCTCTGATAACATCCATAGCTACATTTTTCTAGATAGGTCTCCTAAGGGAAACAAAATTAAAAATAAACTATTAGGACTACATCAAAATAAAAAGCTTTTGTGCAGCAAGGAAACTCTCCTGTTTCTTTTTTAAAATATCTCTGTGACATCACTCACTCCATTCCGTGGACCATTTCACTTTTTCTTACTGTATTAGGCAATATGCTCAAAAGTCATGAGAATTTTGAAATACTTCTGTAAGTGTCTCCACTCACCATCACCATCATCATCAACAACTGGTTAAAGAGCAGTTGTCTTTCTGGAGCAATTAGCACACACTGCTTGTGCAATTGTTCGCAAAACACCTCTCCCTCTGGTATGTTCTCAGTGTTAATCACCTTCCTGTCTCCCCATATGCATTTAAAATTTATATTTATGTCCCAAGTCCACTGCCATCTGCTTTTCTCTGTGCTTGTGCTCAGCTATACAAGGTCCCTTCTTCCTGGTTGTCCCTCTTGACAGGTTTTCCATCCCTCGCTGGTCTAATAGGATTCTGTCATAGTCATTCTCATTTATTGCCACACCAAACCAGTGCTAAAATGTTCATTCCAGCCTTTACTACCGCAAGGTTAGAAGAATGGCATCTTTCCCCTTTCCTGTGTCAACCTCAATTCCGTCTATCACATAGATCTTGTCAGCCTTAACTGCCCACCCCCTGCCTGTAAATAAATTCTAGGCTGTTGACATGCTCATCAGAAAGTTTTAAAGTGGGACTTAGAAATCAGTTTCAAGGGCTCTAGAAACCTCCTGAGCCTAGAAAAATGCTACTTGTACTTGGGTAGGTGCTTTTTTCTAATGAGAGCATTTATGCTTTCATGGGATCATAGAGGAATCCATAAACAAACAAAAATATGAAATCTTAGATGTAGGCAAAATATAATCAGAGAATGTTGAACCTAGAAAGTATTTTAAAGAGCATCTAGTTTGTTGCTCCATTATGGAGTCCATGGACAGTTGGAATTGTGCAGTGATAGCAATGGACATACTTCGCTATTTCAAACATTTCAAGTGCAATGGGAATTACATCTTTAGCTGCAAAAGACACTGTGTAATACAATGGCCATGTCTAGTTACTGTGTTTTGTACTAGGTACTTTCCATCTTTATTTCATTTAATCTTTGAATAGTATCTGTTTTACTCATGTTTTCTGGATGACAAAATGAGGCTTTAAAGAATCACTCACGTTGCCCATGGCCAAACATATTAGAGAGCCAGGATTTGAACCCAAATGGTCTGAATCTAAAGTGTGTACAGCTGATGGCTGTGGAATGAGGGGATCCTGCTGGCTCCATGCTCCGGTTGTCAGTAATATACATTTGGATTAATAAAAATAGAAAAATGTACTACTACTTAACAAATGGATCTTGCTTGAGGGTTTTTTCCCCCTTAAACCAATGGTTCTCGGGATGCCTGGTTGGCTCAGTTGGTTGGGCATTTGCCTTCGGTTCAGGTTATGATCCCGGGTCCTGGGATCAAGTCCCACATCGGGCTCCTTGCTCAGCGGGGAGCCTGCTTCTCCCTCTGCCAGCTCTTTCCTCTGCTTGTGGTTTCTCTCTCTCTCTCTATCTGACAAATAAGTGGATGAAATCTTTGAAAAAAAAATGGTTCTCAAATGGGGATGATTTTGCCTCATGGGAGACATTTAGCAGTGCCTGGAGACATTTTTGGTTGTTAGAACTACGGATGCTATTAGCATTGAGTAGGTGGAAGCCAGCAATGCTATGAAAGATCCTACATGGCAGGACAACCTCTCCCAACAATGAATTCTCTGGCCCTAAATGTCAGTAGTGCCAGTGTTGAGAAATCCTGCTCTAAACGTGGTTTATAGGTAAATGGGAATACCAAAAAGCATTCTCTATGATGAGAATGTTGAGAGACAGCAATCTTATCCCACCACGGCACAGGAAACACTCTAATTTTTAATTGAATACATGAACTCCTATATTTAGGGAAGAAGACCATTTTCTTCCCTCTCAGCTTCACTTTATTTGCTCTGATATTATCCCCTGTGTCCTCTAACCCAGTGCTTCTCCAGCTTCAATGTGCAATAGAACTACCTGGAGGGCTTTAAAAACACAGACTCTTAGATACCAGCTCCAGAGTTTCTGATTCATTAGACCTGAGGTGAGGAAGGAGAGGCCACTGTTCAAACAAACTCCCTGTTGATGCTGGTGCTGCTGGTCAGTGGACTGCACTCAAGGACTGAGGCAGTTCACTCTGCCCTTCTAGAAGCTTCCCTCATCCTCCTTAACATTCTACTTCTCTATTGGGCCACAGCTCCTTGACTCTGTTGCTCTCATAACCTGGTTTACATTCTGCTGGTTGGAAAGAGAAAGTGGCCATGGACTCTTTCTTCGTTCATCCAGCACATTCAGAAAACTGGCAACTACTTTTCAGTAACTTTTAGCACATGATAAGGGGAGTTGAAATCTCTTAATGTCACAGTTTTGTTTTGTTTTGTTTTGTTTTTTAATGTGGAAAAAATAGGATATCTCTTCCCCCATTCCCCCTTAAAAGTCTTTTTTTATATTTTTCCTTTTGGGGCTTGGGGAAGAATGAAAACCTTTAAAAATCAAATCTTTTCCCTACTCCAGTCATGTTTTCTAACACAAGCAGATGACCACATTTAAACATCTACATTGTAGGTGTGGGTATGTGTAGGTATAGTCCCCATTCCTTAAAAGAAAAAAATACCGTAACCAAAAATCCAGTTTATTTGCATTTAACTCTTTCCTATTTTCTCTGTCTCTATAATCAGAACTTCCTAGTTTCTTGTCTCTGAGGGGGACTCTAGAAGGCTTCTGGCTTTCTTCTGTTTCCTCTGTACTACTTAGTCCTATTGGAGGTTATGTATTTTCTACACTTGTATAGAACTTAATTATTATTCATTGCTTACTTTGAATTTCTTCTATTCATCTCCCCCTTTTAATTCCTTTCTGTCTCTGATTGTTTCATTCACCTCAGATGCAATAAACTTCCCATGTCCCTCCATCCTTGTCCCCTCCTTCCTTTAGGTTTCCCCTAGATGGTTTCCCCAACTTCTCATTTTTCTTCTCCACAGACTTTGCACATCATGCCTTTGGTAAGGCATGCCTTTCTGTTTTCCTTCCTCAGCTGCCTTCTCCCTGATAATTCATTGCTATATATATTTTCTAGACTGAGAGTTTTACGTAAACATAGGGTTGTTATGAGGATTAAAACAATAAATATAAAGCTCTTAGCTCTCAATGAAATGTTACTAATATTATTCTCCTTAGTATATGTGCTGCCAAAGCGAGCACAATATTATTCTCCTTAGATACCATATTTATTTCCCCAGCAATTTCCTCTTCCTTTCCTCCTTTTCCATCATGAAGCCTACCCAGTCTTTCATAGCCTTCTCTGCCTTCATCTGAGGAGATAATCCCTGCTGGAATATGTCACTTCCTTTTCCTTTCCAGGTCCCAGAACAGACTAAGTCTGTTCTTTCCCTTTATTAAAACAAGCTCTTGGGAAATTTGCATAAATATGCAGCTTTTGTCACATATATTGAATGAAATTCATCTTTTACCTGGGAGATATTAGGTTCTTTCAGATGCAACTAAAACATGCTCTTTAGTACCACAGTGATTGTGTGAATAATTTTTTTGAGCTAAATTAGGTTTTCTTGGGTTGTCCTCCCCACCAGTTATAATTCGTCTTTGCCTCATAACTAAAACAGCACAATAATTCCTTACCCATGTTTTATTTCACATGTATCCAAAAGAAGTCTTTCACTATGACTGGAACTACAAATATATCACAAACACACTGTGGTATATTGAATGATTTACGCACCTGCTTTGTTGATGCCTCCCTAGATTCTCAGCTTTTGGTAGAACACTCTACCAAGATTAACTGAGGTTAATCTTAGCTGTGTGACTTTTGGCCACTAAATTAGTAGAAACCATGAAACAAGCAGAGAATTTCAAAAAGTTTGAGCACTGGAAATTTGTTCTCTTCTTTAGAAGTCTGTGACTACTATGAGAACAAGCCCAGGCAAGGCTTCCAGAAGATGAAGGGTCACAGAGGTAACATAACCTCTGATGGAAAACACCACTAACACCCTAGCCATCCCACTGCTGTTGTCATTAGCCAGCCAAACCTGGCCAACCTGCCAACTAGCCACAGACTCTGAGTGAGTCTAGCTGCAATGAGCCAAAGCCAGCTCAGACTCAAAGTGCCTAGTCCCACCCTCAGAACTAAGAGCTAAATAAATGGTTGCTGGTTTGAGCCATTAAATTTTAGAGTGGGTCTGTATGTAGCAAAAGCTAACTATTATGCACACGTTAGCCATTTGACGCTGTTCTTTTTTTTTTTTTTTTAAAGATTCTTTTTACTCATGTGCCAGAGAGAGAGAGCAAGCGAGTGAGCGCACAATAAGGAGGAGCAGAAGGCAGAGTGAGAAGGAGAAGCAGGCTCTCCACTGAGCAGGGAGACTGACATCGGACTTGATTCCAGGACCCTGGGATCATGACCTGAGCCAAAGGCAGACGCTTAACTGACTGAACCACCCAGGTGTCCCTATTTGACACTGTTTTTATTCATACTGCTTTATTCCAGAAAGAACAAAAAGTCCTTCTTTGGTATACTCTGTGAAATCATCATATAGTCTCAACAATTCTGGCCCTTTTTTTTTTTTTACTAAGTCTAATGAGCAGTTTCTTTCAAAATAAAAATCTTATTGAATTAAAACATCTGATAACTGGTTATTTAAATTTAGATAGAAGATTAAGTCCTTGAAAGACACAACTGACTCAGTAAGAAATAGCAAACACATTGACTGCTTTATCTATTGAACAAACTGTATTGGCAATTAAAAAAAATTCTCCAAAAGAAAACGTTAGGCCTATATGGCTTCACTAGTGAGTTATTTCAAATATTTAAGAAAGAAATAATATCAGTTTTAGAAAAACAGGAAAGACTTCTCAATTTGTTTTAAAAGGCAAGCATAAACTTGAAAACTATAACATTATAAAGACATAAGGAAGAAAATTCATAGGCTGATATCTTATAAACAAAAAAAATTATATAAAATACTAGGCCACTGAATTCAAGAACATATTTAAAAGTATAACATATCACAACTAAGATGGATTTATGCCAGGAATACAAAGTTGGTTTAATACTAAAAATCGATACCATTCTAACATTAGCAGAATAAAAGGGGAAGCTTATGATCAACTCGTAGAAGCAGATAAAACCTAATAAAATTCAATGTCCATGTTTTAAACTTCAAGCAAGGTAGAAATAGAAAAGAACTTCTCCACATCCTCTCCAACACACGTTGTTTCCTGTGTTGCTAATTTTGGCCATTCTAACTGGTGTAAGGTGGTATCTCAATGTGGTTTTAATTTGAATTTCCCTGATGGCCAGTGATGATGAACATTTTTTCATGTGTCTGTTAGCCATTTGTATGTCTTCATTGGAGAAGTGTCTGTTCGTGTCTTCTGCCCATTTTTTGACATGATTATCTGTTTTGTGTGTGTTGAGTTTAAGAAGTTCTTTGTAGATCCTGGATATCAACCTTTTGTCTGTTCTGTAATTTGTGAATATCTTCTCCCATTCTGTGGATTGCCTCTTTGTTTTGTTGACTGTTTCCTTTGCTATGCAGAAGGTTTTGATCTTGATGAAGTCCCAAAAGTTCATTTTCGCTTTTGTTTCCTTTGCCTTTGGAGACATATCTTGAAAGAAGTTGCTGTGGTTGATATCGAAGAAGTTACTACCTATGTTGGAGAGGATGTGGAGAAAGGGGAACCCTCTTACACTGTTGGTGGGAACGCAAGTTGGTGCAGCCACTTTGGAAAACAGTGTGGAGATTCCTTAAGAAATTAAAAATAGAGCTTCCCTATGACCCTGCAATTGCACTACTGGGTATTTACCCCAAAGATACAGATGTGGTGAAAAGAAGGGCCATCTGTACCCCAATGTTCATAGCAGCAATGGCCACGGTCGCCAAACTGTGGAAAGAACCAAGATGCCTTTCAACGGACAAATGGATAAGGAAGATGTGGTCCATATACACTATGGAGTATTATGCCTCCATCAGAAAGGATGAATACCCAAGTTTTGTATCAACATGGATGGGACTGGAAGAGATTATGCTGAGTGAAATAAGTCAAGCAGAGAGAGTCAATTATCATATGGTTTCACTTATTTGTGGAGCATAACAAATAACACGGAGGACATGGGGAGATGGAGAGGAGAAGGGAGTTGAGGGAAATTAGAAGGGGAGATGAACCATGAATGACTATGGACTCTGAAAAACAATCTAAGGGTTTTGAAGGGGCGGGGGGTGGGAGGTCAGGGGAGCCAGGTGGTGGGTATTATGGAGGGCATGTATTGCATGGAGCACTGGGTGTGGTGCATAAACAATGAATTC